>CAJNJA010018159.1:0-10701 GCA_905231915.1 Symbiodinium necroappetens | reverse complement strand
GCCCGCGCGCTGTCGCGCTCTGTCTGTCTCTGTCTGTCTCTGTCTCTGTCTCTGTCTCTGTCTCTGTCTCTGTCTCTCTCTCTGTCTCTCTCTCTCTCTCTCTCTCTCTCTCTCTCTACCAGGCTTGGAGGTCGGGGACGTCCCCCCCTTCCCCCGCACGCGCACGCGCACCTGCTGGTCGAGGCAGGCTGGGAACTCTCAGTGGGGATCTCTCTCTCTCTCTCTTTCTCTCTCTTTCTTTCGCCAGGGCTGTGGGCACAGGAGTTGCCTCCTGTGCCCTTCTCTCTCTCCCTCTCTCCCTCCCCCGCTCGCGCTCTCTCTCTCTCTCTCTCTCTCTCTGGTGCAACCCAAGCCGCGCTAGGATTCTGTGCAAGACACACCGGGTCGGTTATGTAGCATCGGTTCTGACTGGCTGTCCAACGGTGTTTTTCGATTGTCACCGCTCTAACGGTCCGTCTCGGTCACATCTAGGTGGTTCTTCAAGCCCCTGCGTTGCTGGTCGCCTTTTGGCTGACCTTAAGTGCTGTAGAGTCCAGGATTTCGGCAGGCGGTGATTTCCGAAAGTCTTTGAATGAATCGTCTTCATTCTTGAAACTATGGCTCCTAGATGGGACGAGTGTTGCCACGTACCTCCGGGGCACTCTATCGGGGTCTTGTAAGTTTTACCCTAAGCCCTGCTGAGCCCTTCAAGCCCTGTGAAACTTCCTCCTTTAGATCTTGATCTCTGCGCACAGCAGCAGATCATGACGGTCTAGCGAGTCTAGCATTTTGCAGCAAGGATCTCCCCTTGTCACAGAGGTGAGCTGTACTCTCGGCCCGCGACGAGAGCACAAGAGTTCTATGTTGTCACGAACGGACTAGACATAGCCGAGATGAAGTCCAACTTGCACAAATGAAAGCTGCTACATGAACGACCTCGCATCTTCCGCCCTCGAAGAAAACCCTAAAGCTCCAAAACCCTCTACAAGGACAGCCTGGAGGATCCAAGGCGGCTTGCAACAAACCTTTAACAGAGCTCTACACCCCGAAGCCTGTGCTAAATGCTTTGAGTCTTGGAGTAGCAAGCAGACAAAACTAGATCTCAAGGAATCAAGATCCCAGGATCCTTGAACGATGAAAATCTGAAAGCCCTAAGGTACTCGCTTGGGAAACGAACAAAGCTTTGGGAAGATCCTTCGGTTGTGGGCGTTTCAGCGTCCGTTCGCTCTGGCTACCGCCCCTTGTTGAGGTCATCAAGGCCCATAGTCCCACACTTGAGGGTAAACGGGAGGCTAGAAGAGGTGTTGGCTATGCGCCTTTCGGCTGAGGTTCTGGGTTTATGGATGCTCAGCCTGCAAATGGCAGCTGGTGCTTGGAGTGTCAGTACAGTTGATGTATGCAGGTATGTGACGGTATATGTATGTTTGCAACTTCATTGGCAGATATATTGGATTGGTGGATCAACTATCTGTTCGTCTGTGCGCACAGAGGTTCATGACACGAAGGTGCGGGGCCTGGGCTTCCCAGCTACTGCGAGTGGCTCAGGCAAAGGGACTCTGAACGAGTCCCCGCGAGCAATTCCAGGAGGGAGTTGCCTTGGCCAAGCACATCTGCGATCTCTGAGCAAAGGAAATCAGAAATTCGCACCTCAAGCCTGCTGTCATAGAATGGTCCTACTGTTCTCAAGCTCTGAATCCCCAACGCAGTTCTATCGATGCAGCAGCCCAAGGCACGTTGTGAGGCTATGTCTCCTCGGTCCAGTCCTCGCACTCCTCGGTCTTCACCTCCATCCTCAGTGCTTTTGCGCAGAGTTTCAGCAGGGCTGACTGTTGTGGATTTCGGATCTACAGCCTCCTGCTCGAAGTGAACTGGGGGCTTCGTCATATGCAGCTCTGGGTGTCAAGTTCTCCTCCTCCCAAGTCTGTCCTTGTCTTAGCCTAGCGATTCCAAGACCAGGAAGGGCCTGCTCGGTGCTTGAAGTTTCGAGTCGGGATTTAGCGCTATTTTTCAATCGACGACTACCCTAGGATCCCAGCTGAGCAGCGTGAATCCTGAGCACCGCAGGGCAAGATCTCAATCCGGAATCGATGTCAAGGTCAATGCACTGCACACCCCGACGATTCGGAGTGGCGATGAGCTCGGCAAAGACATCGGGTCCATAGAGTGCAGTGCAGGGAAGAAGCACAATCGTACACCTCAGAGAACCTCCGCATATCGTATCTTTCCGTAACCTTCCTAGACGCGCACCCATCATTGTAGGTCAATTTTTTGAACTTAGGATGTGGACTATGAGCCGGAGCTGCGACCAAGCGGCTTCGTCCTGATGAAAGTGCCCGGCAAGTCGTTGCTAATCTGGCGAGGAGCCAAGGGGCTTGTAGCACCCGCTTGAAACATCAATATTCTTGCCACAATGCGTGTGCTTACGTCGCTACGGTTGACTGATAGGGCCTTACCGACAGTGTCGCTGGCGAGGAAACCGACGGCCTCCATCACCTGCACAAGATGTGCAAAAGGCTTTCATTTCGGCAAACACCGGATCCATCAGGCCAGACTACACCCGCGTCCGGCCTTCGCGGTGTCTTTTGCAAGCGTCCTCGAGGCGTTGCCAGGAGGGCTATTTGCGCATTACCAGGGCAGCTCAAGAAAGACTCGTCTGAGGGCCGGTCTCAAGATCATGTCGGGCTTTCTCCTCAGCCACAGCTGCTGCCTGGGCAGCCTGGATGGCATCCTCCTGCAAGCAAGTCTGAGTCTTTCGGTCATGTGTTGTCTTATTTATTCATTGAGTGTAAGCTTCATGATGATCTTTGGAGCTTGGTAGGATTGTGTGAGCTATGGCAGGACTGAAGTGATTTCAAAAATGATTGGTACGAGGATACTCTTTTTGTAGGTGGACGTACCGATTTCGGGAGGGTTTTGGGGCTGGGATTCATGGCTTGCTTGAGGCCCACGTCTGCGGCCGAAGCCCCAAGACCCAAACGACAATGACTGTGGTGCCAGGTCCTAGCAAGTAGCCCTAAAGTCAGCGGATTTCAGGTGATCACCATAACGAAATTGCAAGTTGGAACTACCTGCGCCGTACCCAGGACCGTCGATCTGAAATCGAGACTATGATTCCGATCGCCATTACGTGCTACCATTACAGCTTACGTAGCACAAGTTCATGGTTCATGATCAGCTGATCAGCAGGTGCAGCGATTGAAATCACGAATCCCTGGCCCACTTCCGCATGCACACTTGCCTTCTCCCGTTGCGCTTCTTCCTGGAGGCGGGGCTTACAGCAGGCTCTGGATACCATAGACTATAGAGCGTCGATACATTGAAGTGACTGGACCACCGATTCGTGTTAAGCCTACAACAAACGCCCGAGGCCTCTCAAAGTCAGCAACTACCCAAATCTTTAAGTCACCCTCCGGCCCAAACTTAGGCTCCCAACAAGCCCACAAGCTAAAGCCTGCAAGTCCTCACTGGACTCTGCAGCACCGTCACGTGAACTCTATGTGTTTAGCTTTTACATGTCACGGAGTCCTTCAGGCTCATTGGAGTTTAAACAGATTGCAAGTCAAGGTAAAGAAAAAGGAAGCAATGCTCAGGCGTTGCATCACGAAGCAAGACAGCCTTATGGACTTTGGCAGTCTTGGCCTCTCAACGCTCTAAACGAAGCTCGAAAGCACAACTTGTTCGATTTCCGGCTTCCGGATTTGAAGTCTCCTGCAGTTGAGCTTCCAAGACTGACGGCACACAAAACAAATGTGCACACACACACACACGAAAGACACGCACGCAACCCAACAAAGTGCTTTGAACAGTCGAGACGCCATGACAAGTCCTGCACCCTATGCCGGCCCAAACCTCTCAGCCTCGGTCGCTGTAGCCCAACATTTACAAAATGCCGACAAAGTTGCCTTAGATGTTAGAGCGAGTCTTAGCAAGATGCACAACGAAACACCAAGATTGAAAATCCGACCAGGACGGCCTCGGCATCTTGGGCCACGCGTGCTGCCAATATTGCCACTTCCTGGCAGAACCACGAAGCAAGACATCCCTGAGTGACTTGGCATCTCGCGTATCAAACCTCCAAAAAAAGAAAAAACGACTTCTCAGATTTCAGGCTTCCGGACTTGAAGTCCCTCGAGTAGCCCTCTGCACCACACCCTCAGTTTGCAATCGAGCCGCATTGAGACTACGATTCTGATCGCAAGTACATTCTTCACAGCTTCTGTAGCAGAAACTCATGGTTCATGACCAGCTCATTAGCAGATGCAGCAGTTGAAATGATTCGTTGAGATGGTTCACCCCAACCCACTATTTTAAGTGCCTGCTGACAGTCCCAGCTGGGCTGGAAAGCTACAAGGATTCTGCTCGCACTCTGTCAGCCCCAGGGCCCAGTCCCCAGTCTCATAGACGGTTCACCAATGCTACTGACTCAGCTTTATATCAGCGAAGTACCCGTGCTCTCCCTGCTTACATCACCTTTTTTTGCTGTTGATGTCCAGCTGCGAGCTGAGAGCCGCGGCTCGTGACTGTTTCTCGTAGAAAGGTAGGCTCAGCAAATGCAAAACTCAATGGACTACGACGGTATTAAACATGTTCCATTGCATGACCCGAGCTGCAAGCAAACTTGCCGAGCAAAGCCCGCACGCCCGCTCCTGCCTTCTCTGCTGTCGCTTTTGCCTCAGACATGCCAAAATTCAGTTGCAACGTTCCATGCAGGGTGTTGCACGGCTCTCACGGACATGCTTCAGATGCTGCAGCAATCGCCAAAAGGGCCACGACGAAGGTCATCCGGATACATGCCTACTGATGCAAAATAAAGCCAAGCCCAAGTCGCCTCAGCTGCCCGTGCCTGCGCCAGCTCCTTCTTTAGCCTTTCGAGCTCGGCATTTTGCACCTGGATCTGCATAGGACTTGCATTTTTTGAGGCCTCACTATGCTGGATGCCTTCCAAGCACACCCTTTGGTTTAATTACATTGCAGGCCAGGTGTTTTTGCGATGCCATGGATACACAAACAGGGATGGACGGGCCCTGATACCTGCATAGGGACATGCACACTGTCGCAGGCTCTAGGCTGCTGAAGATGGATTTACAATTCCTGCCCTTGTTGTCGTGAGTCGTCAGTCGTGATGGTAGTGGTGCTGGTGCTGTTCTCGGTGCTTGTAGTTGCAATCGCGTTTCCAACACTACCAGCAACTGGAACAACAACAAAAGTGCAAACACTGCTCTGGTTTGTAACAAGATAAAATCGTATCTTAGTCTTTTCTATACCAACATGTAACATGATTATCATAAAAGCTAGTCTTCTCCAAACTCAGGAACTCCCAAGCCCAACCCTGGGTTCAGGGTTGGTTATTTGTTCAGCTCAGGACATAAAGTGTCTGTGAAAACAACACCCCATAGGCCCTGTGAGCCGCAGACAGTCAACACCAGCAACCCATCCTAATTTGCTCGGCTCAGCTTTGAACCTTGAACCCTCAAATCAACGGCCTCAACACCCATTAAAACTTCATTCCAGTCAGAGCCTTCCTGGCACAAGGACCCCAGGGTCCCGAGGCCTTCGCACGCATTTTCTCCACTACTGCTCTCTTTGCATGCTCCCGGCTGCTGTCGCGCTGGCAGCTGCTGCTTGATGCCTTCGATTTCTTCGACTGCTTCTTCTTTTTCGTTCCTGATGTGGCAACCCTTCGACTCGAGACACGAAACTGTGCAAACCACTTCACCCGCACGCTCGCACAACATATACTACAACTAAAGCCAGATCCCCGCGGCCTGCGCACAATAAGTGTAGGACTTCGACCGAAGCTTTGCTTGCTCGCACTTTGGAGTTTAGGGCTTTGTGTCTGTGTGTTGCTTCGACTTGAGGCTTTGAGGGTTCAGTCGGCAACGAGCATTACATTAAACCATAAACAACAAACCCAGACCCAAAACTCTAGGAAGTGAGCTGCACAACACTGAGCTCCAGATGTCAGTTATCCTAAATCGTAAACCCCAAGCCACCAGCATCCTCAAGTAATCAAGCCCCAAGGATGGGGTTTTGTTTGCGCTTGGTTCCAAGACCTTGACTTCAAGGCCCCCTAGACGCTAGACACAAAACCAAAGAACACACACGCCGTGTTTCACTGGGGAGCCGGCGCACCCTTCGCTCTGAAGGAGAGCGAGACGCTTCGTTCATTTCTTCTTCTGCCTCGTCTTCGTCCTCTTCCTCTTCTTCGTACTCTTCGTCTTTCTTTACCTGCGGTCGGGAGCGGAGAATCGTGTCTTGCGGCTTGCGTGCGGTCAGCACGATTTTAAGCTGTTTGTGCTGGCGCTCTGCTCCGTCTCGGGTTCATGACCTTAGGGTCTGCTGTTCTGAGGTTTGGAGGACGCTTCCGGCGTGCCTCTGCAGCCGGAGGCTCTTTGAGCTCACAATGCACGAATTCGGTATGTGGGCTTTTGTTCGAAGAATCCCAGATTTCAGGAGAAAAAAAGTGATGTAAGGCGATAGTTACGGTAGGCTTACTGCAAGCGGTGGTGCCGTGCCCCATGAAGTGCCGTGAAAATACCGTGAACCTGCCCTTCCCTTCACAAACCGGTTCCAGGCCTCCTGAATCGACCCACCCAACCTGACTGTTAGCTTTGCTCAGAAGCCCCCGACCGAAATGTTGAAACCGGCGTTCTTTCTGCTTGCCTCCTTATCCTCCTTCTCCCTCTTGTTGCGAGCTGCAGCTACGAGCAGCACAGGGCGCGGACTTCCTTCTAAAGGGGGAGGTCGCGCAGGTAGCTAGGCTATTCACGGACAATGCGGGCGTAATCCACATTGACATGAAGCTGAACCTTAAATACATCCTGGATTCCTGGCAGTCTCTGACTACCGGGCCACGAGGCAAATCTCGACACACAGGAGCCGCAAACCAGATCCCGACAAAAAAACATTCTGGCAGTGGTTTAACTCATCGTTTGCACGATCTTCTGCAGTCCCCACACCTCAGGATTCGCTTGAAAGGTTCGGGAAGGAGGTGCTGGGCTCAGACGGCAACTGCCTTGGACCTGCAGATTGCACGCCGCTCTGACTGCCGCATTCGATACAGCCTGCAATCAATCTCGAGCAACATCAACAACCCCTAGAAATCCGGTATGTTAGACCAGCAACGGCTAGGTCAACCTTTCCAGAGTCTGCATTGCATCTTGAAACAAGTTTCGGCTCCGGCCACGGCTGCGTCCGCTGCGAATCTTGCTCGTCTTTACAAAGTGAGTCAGCAGCTTGCCTTAGAACACTCGCAAACACCACAAGCCCAGCTGAAGCTGTTCGACTGGGCTCGCCACCGACATATCCGGTCTGCGTCCACCATCTTGGCAAGTCAGAGATTCTGTTTGACTTGACCTCGGCATAGCATGGTGTGATAATGTGGGATCTGGTTGCATATGAGTTGTGGAGGTTTAGGGTCGAGGAGGTTCTGGATTCAAGGGATGGTCTTGCGGTTTCTCCTTGCCTATTGGAGTATCCAAAGTCCACACCGACCATAGATGAAGAGTGGGGCAGTCTGGCCAGGTTTTCCATTGTTCCTGGCCAGGGACATGTTCTTCGCATGCTGTGTTGAGCTTTTGTTGTGTCCCACTGCCGCTGGTTCATACTTCCTTCGATGTTGCACTGAAGTGTCGAAGAATTTAAAAGGATGCACAAACCACCTACAGCTCCCGATTGAAACAACCACTTTTCGTTGTTCCACTAGTACAACAACGCCTCATGTCGTTGTGCTTATGTCCGGGTCTTGTCCGGGTCTGGCTTGGCTCGAAAATGCAAAGATGACGGTGACTGTTGGCGTCGTTTAGACAACAGCGCTGATGATGCGGATAACTTCAGCATCACTACAGACGGCCATCGTGCTAAAAGCACCATCATTTCAACGGGGATGCGCTTTCCCCGCAAGGTCCTCGTGACCAGTCTTCTAATCCGCGCATACTCATAGTCAGCCAAGCCCTTAAGCCCGCATCCGCAGCTTCTGGCCTGGTCTTACCTCAGAAGAATCCTTATGTGCCAACCAGGTCACAGCCTGGGAAAAGAGGAAGAGCATGGCAAGCATGCGCTTTTGCCTTTGCTTGGATTGAAAATCGCGGCTTTGGGTAGCAGTTGAAAGCTTATTGAGCTATGCTTTTGGCAATTTTTCCGGGAGAGCGAAAGAGGTCGTCTTAGGGCATAGGATTGAAGCTGGAGGATGTAGATCCAATGTCGTTCATGTGAGCCGCTGCCTTCAGCAAGGAGAGTGGGCAGGACTTCATAGCTTTAGTACAATCATCTGCCAAGACGTGAGGCTTGCGGAGATGGAAGCTCCTGATGGAGGATATTGAGTTCAGTGCTTGTTGCCAGAGTTCCCGATGCAACTGGTTGGCTTCTTGAAGAGAGTGCTGTATGCTTTGTCGTATGCGACAACTTTTGCATTTGTGCACCCAAAACGGCTCTCAGACCCCAACCGGGCCGCCAAGACGTGAAAAGCACCGAGTACGTAAATCCGCACCAACCTTCAACATAGACTCTGAGACCATCGAAGCAACAGCAAAGCTCCCGAAGCGCACGCCCAAAAATTTTCGAAGCATCCTACCAAGAGTATCTTGCAGGCTGGGCTGAGGGACATCTTTCCACCGCCTTTGATGGCGGCATGGCGCTTCACGTCGATGATGCCCCAGTCTCCTGGCCTCGGTTGGAGAGCCTTTTGCGCTATCAGCGATGTTGCATTCCTCTTCGTGCGATGTTGGGGTTCACTTGTTCTTGCCTGTGTGCCATATTTCTCTATGATCATCATAACAGCTACAGATATGAGAGTTACGTTTGGAATGAAGCCCCCAAGACCCCGAGGACTCTGATGCCCCCAAGCCCTAAACTGTCGAACCTTGCACAAAGGCTTCTCAAAACAAGAAACTGGATTGGTTTCGCAAAGCTAAAACAACATGACCTACACAATGATGAACTCCTGGAACTACCCATTGTGAAGATCACTTTCAGATTCATAAAACCTAAACCTCCAAGACATTGCAATGCCCAGCGTCATACCAAGATCCCTGAGGTCAACGGACTTCGGGTAGCTGGAGCTTGAGCACCAATCCGGGTCCTCACGTTGTGTATGGGGTTGCGTGCTGTGCCTGATGAGTCTCCTGTGCTTGTGGCAGTAAGTCCAATGCCGAAAAGTACCTACTGACATGATTTCTGGCTCCCTGAAATGTCAAATGCAATGCCGCAGCAGTCTATGCCAAAGCCTCGCAGGCTTATGCAACTGCGCGAATGATCTCTTTGTGGAACAGCCTGGTCTGTGCAACGCTGTGGCCTAAACTACAACTACAGCCGAGCCAAACCCCAGAGTCCAAGAGCAGGGCTTAAACCCTCAGGTCTCGAGATCAAGCCAGCTCCCTCGGAAAGCGCCTTCTCCATTGTGTAGTCGAAGCCCCGGACCATGCAGATGGCGTGCTGATGCATCCAGCTGATCTGAAGGTTCGGTTCCAGGCATGCTTGTACGTTAAACTTGTTTGCATGTTGCTGCAGTTGGTGACAATGACAGTGATGACAATGATGTAGACGGCTATGACCCTGGTTTTATTTATTGTTTAATTTACTAATTACAGTTACATGAACAACCATGACGCCAGTTGCTATGATGATGCTCATGCTACTACTGGTGGTGGAGCTGGTGCTGGTCATGACGACGAATTGACACCGATGACCATGAGGATGACGATGACAATGACATCATTATCGCCATCATCACCAGACCACCGCCGCTTTCGCCGCCATCATCATGACCACCACCTTCACAAGCGTCATCATTGCCACTATTGCATGAGCTGATATCTAACGTCGCCAACCGGATGATTGTGCTGATTGCCATGATCACTGCTCTTTCCGAGTACGAGTAGCGGTATGAGCACCCCATCAGCATCTTCTGCTATGACAGTGATGGCTTTCCGCGAGTCCAGCAAGCCCCCGGAGGTCCGAAATGATTTGCTTTGGTGGTCTTGACCCGTGCCGGCCGGCAGGCCTGTACTCCAACTGCACCAATAAAACAAATGACCATAACCAGCCAGTTCTCTCTGCACCTCCTACCTCCTGAATCTGAGCAAGCTCATCTGCGTCGAGGAACCTCGGTTGAACTTCCGGCTCCTGGTCTAAATGAAGGGTATCGATACTTTGGGAATGAAGCTGCGGGGTGTCCCGCACTCGAGATGTCAAGAGTAAATCGGGTCCAAGACATCATGGAACCATGATACTGCTTTAATCAGCTTGGGGCGCAAGCCTAGAAAGCAAAACACAAACCAACGAAGCATGCTTGGCAGTACAAGTGGCAGGATGTGGTGCATGGCACCATCTCGACGGCACTCGATCCACCGGAAGCAGTCCTGAAGCTGCCTCGGAGAAAGCATTACACGAGCACCCACCCGGGAGCGTTGAGCATCATGCGAACTGCACGTTTCTTCCTGTGGCATTCTGAGCTTGTGCTTCTGCCTTTCGTAGCGGCGGTGGGTTGTCCTCGTCTTGGTGGTGGTACAGGTGCTGGAGGTGTTTGCGCAGGGGTCCCTGGGGTCCTCCATCACTAACAGCAGCATGTAGCAGTAGCAGCAGCAGCAGCAGCAGCAGCCTCAGCAGCAGCAGCAGCAGCAGCAGCAGCAGTAGCGGTAGCAGCTATTACTACTACTGACATTGCTATTGCTATTACTATTGCTTTTGCAATGGCTACTACTACTGCTACTGCTACAACTACTA
>CAJNJA010018157.1:0-10434 GCA_905231915.1 Symbiodinium necroappetens | reverse complement strand
GGTTTAGGGTTTAGGGTAACCCAAAACCCTCCGACACCTAGCACACCTCGTAGCCAGGCTTGCTTCCCGAACCCCTGACATCTGCAGCTCACTCCTTGTCCACCTCAGGGCCGTCCCCTAGAACCTGAAACCTAACTGTCAATCCGAACTCTAAACCCTAAACCCTAAAGCATAAACAAAAAAAACTAAATCCCTTGACCCTGAACCCGAAACCCTAAACCCCAAACCCTAAACCCTAAACCCCTAAACCTCTAAACCCCTAAACCATAAAGTACACCCAAAAAGGCAAACAAGCTCCCGACGCGCCTGTCCAAAGCGAAGTGCCCCGAGCAGCGCAAGAGCAGTCCCCGGTCGAAGCCTGCACATGCGGGCGTTCTTAGGGCTTGGGGTTTAGGGGTTAGGGGTTAGGGATTTAGGGTTTAGGGATTTAAGGATTTAGGGTTTAGGGTTTGGGGTTTAGGGTTTAGGGTACTGTTGGTGATAGAAATCCTGCATTACCTTAAGGACCCTAAACTATGGGAATCGTGGTATACTCCTTATTATGGGTAATGCAGGATGTATATCATCAACCGTAGGGCTTACGGCTTAGGGCCTAGAGCTCTGGGCTTCGGGCTTATAGAGCTTAGGGTTTAGGGCTTAGGGCTTAAGGTTCAGGGTTTAGGGCTGAGGGCTTAGGGTTTAGGGCGTCGGGAAGATTAAGCTGAGGGATCCCCAGGGGGCTTCTCTTCTCGAAGATGAAGATCCTCTGATGTTGCTGCTTCTCTATGGGGGGTAGCTCTCTAGACTAGGGTTTAGGGTTTAGGGTTCTCTATTGGGGTAGATCTCTAGACTAGGGTCCCTCTTTAAGTCCCCCAAAAATAGTGCGGCACCCTTCCAAAATGTTGGAAGGGGCCGTAACTCAGAGAACTGCCCCTTGGGGTCCCTCATTGTCCGAAGCTCTGTGGAGGAAGGTTCGGCTTAGGGTTTAGGGCTTAGGGCTTAGGGTTTGGGGTTTAGGGGTTTAGGGTTTAGGGTTTAGGGTTTAGGGTTTGGGGTTTAGGGGTTTAAGGTTTATTTGAACAACGGCCCCGTCACCTCTCAGTAGACCCAACCCCAAATCCATGCACCTTAAGCCGTAATGCAGACCCTTGACTAACAAACCGTTTTTCTCCAAGGGCCTTCTACTCTGATTGACTGTCCTTGCTGAGAGAAGGTGTTTTTTGCTAACAGCTACTGGGACATCCCCCGCGAAAACCCCCATTCTGATGACTCAGGCCCCCCCAAAAATGTCTACAATCTACCACTTAAGCCCTACACTCTCCTAAACTCCTAACCCAGATGAGACCTGCACAGGACGCATTAAAGGGGCCCTCCTGAAAAGGACTCTACTGTGGGCGCTTAAGCAAAAGCGCACCCACACAGCCGTGGGGACTGTCGCACCCACACATGGGTACCCGGTACCGGAAAATAAAGGGAATAAAGTCCTTACCACCCTAAACCCCAGGCATGAGCTTAGGCCTAAACCCGAAAAAAGGAATAGGCAAAGACAAAGGAAAAGCCCTCCAAGACAGGCTCTTTGCAGCTCGTCGCCATAGCACGATGCACTCGACACCGCCTTCGCGCAAAAACTGTCGCCTAAGCGCTATTCCACGGCAAACCCTGAGCCCCAAACCCTGCCTAAACCCCTAAACCCTAAACCCTAAACCCCTAAACCCTAAACCCCTAAACCCCTAAAAACCTAAACCCCTAACCCTAAACCCCAAACCCCGAAACCCTAAACCCCTAAACCCTTACCCCGGAACCCTAAACCCTGAACCCCTAAACCCCTAAACCCTAATCCCTGAACCCCTACACCCTAAATCCCTAAATCCCGGAACCCTTTAAAGGAACCCCTAAAATCCCCTAAATCCCTAAATCCCGGAACCCTAAACCCCTCAACCGGGACCTTTAAAGGAACCCCCCCAACGAAGGCCTCTCGAAGCTCCCGGTGGCCCGGGAAGGCCGCGCCCGCCAGCGCCGGAGCTGTCGTTCGCTCACCGCTGCCAGGACGCCTGGGAAGGCTTAAGTGGTTTAGGGGTTTTAGGGTTTTAGGGTTTTAGGGTTTATGGGTTTAGGGGTCTAGGGTTCAGGACTTAGGGTTTAGGGTTCAGGGTTTAGGGTCTTGAGTGGTTACTGGTTTAAGGGTTTAGGACTTAGGCTTTACGGGTTTCTGGTTTAGGGGTTTCGGCTATGGGGTTTAGGGGTTTAAGGAGTTTAAGGCTTTGGGGAATGTGTTCAAGGCGACTTCTCTTTGATGAAACTTGAGGTCATCATCATCATAATATCACTAGACAAAAAATCCAAAAATTGAACAGCAGTGGTCATGACAATAAGAATCGCCATCATCATGAGGCCAACTAACAGAGGCTACACATGATCCCACGGGTCGTGAAGCACCGAGCTTTCGGGCAGTCTCCACCATCGTGGGTTTAGGGTTTACGGTTTAGGGCCGGGTTCAAGTGTGGAAGAATCGTCACCTAATGAAAGGCATGAGAATTGATCAGACAAGGATTTGTGGGTAGAGAAAAGCACAAGGTTTCATAAGGAACCCGAAGGAACAGTATTGGCAAGTCTTCCGGCTTCGATATTAGTCACAGTCCCTAAGCCCAAAGCCCCTAAACCCTAAACCCTAAACCCCTAAACCTTAAACTCTATGATGCCCAGATCTGGGGTTCTGGCGCCGAGGAGTCGCAGAGGCATCCGTACAGACATCCTGCCAAGTTGTAGGCTCCAGGGCATGTGGTTTATTTAAGGTTCAGAGCTTGCTAAAGGAGCCTCAATAGCGAGTATAGCAGTATGCCTTTGTTATAATTATCATATCCCGGAGATAGATATGGCAGTACCGACCCCAAAAAACACTGTGTTTAGACTCAGTTTCGACCATTCAGGTCACTACAACAGCTCCAACATTCCTAAAACAGTGGACAAACGCAACTCCGCTGAGACTTCAGCGCAAAAGCAGACACAGTTACTCCCCAGCAGCCTCACCCAGACAGCAGTGTTCTCTGCAGAAGCAAACAGGATTGATCTCGAGAGGCTCTCTGTGATCTGACCCTAAGCCCTAAACCCTAAACCCTTAAACCCTTTAATCCCTAAACCCCTAAACCCCTAAACCCTAAACCCCAAAAATCCTGAACCCTTAAATCCCTAGATCCCTAAACCCCTAAAACCCCAAACCCTAAACCCCTAAAACCCCTACACCCCAAACGCGGCCTGCGTTCCACAGTATCGGAGCCCAGAGTTGGGGCTGAAGGGTGTCAGGGCTTGCGGAACTCTGGGGGAGCTTTGACGATTTAGCATGTTGGGTTTAGGGCTTAGGGTTTAGGGCTTAGGGTTTAGGGTTTCGGGCTTAGGATTTGGGGTTTCGGGCTTAGGGTTTAGGGTTTCGGGCTTAGGGTTTGGGGTTTCGAGTTTAGGGTTTAGGGTTTAGAGTTTCCGGTCTCGTTCCAGCGAAGTGCAGCGATTCGGGGGTGCAGGGCCAGGGACCGCGAAGTTTGGAGATTGGGGGGTGCAGGGTTTGGGACCCTAACTACTACAGGGTACTTTTTAGGAACCCCCTTAAGGGATCGACTTTCAAAACCCTGAGAAGCGCAGGGTTTGGGGGCAGTGGGGCAGCTGACGTACGCTTCCATGCGCCCATCGCCAAGAAAGGGAATGGATTCCTTCTTGCTCTAAACCCTAAACCCCAAACCTGATATAGTTACCAAGACAGGGGCCTTCATCACTAGAACGGGGTTTTGGGGCTTTTTCTATGCTGGTAATTATCAGGAGGGAGCCCTAAGGAACAGTATTACAAACTACATACCCAGAGAGCCCAATACCCCTTAATTAAGGAATATACCCTTAAATCATAATAGTAAGGCCCCTATAGCTTAAGGCATATTCCTTAATTAAGGGGGGTAACCCATTCAACTCCATACTTTCCTATCCCTGGCTCTCCGACCCCCCCCCCCAACCCGAACAGCAAAAAAAATCCGTTACCGACACCCGGTTTTGGGTTTTGGGTTCAGGGTCCCTAAACCCTAAACCCTAAACCCTAAGCCCACCACAACCCTGTTAACATCAAGTAGGAAAACAGTAATTAGCACAACTGTCGATCTCTGGCAGTACCTCGATACAGTACCCTAAGAATAGCACCCCGCGGGGCATCGCTACGAGCCTCCAGCGCAGCGGCGAGCTGCGCGTCCGCGGCCGCGAAGTCCATCGGCGGCCACGAGTCGAAGCACCGGAAGCACCCCAACAAAAATCAGCAGCTTAGGGATGGAGAGCCCTAAACCCTAAAGCCTAGACCCAAGCAGCTTAGGGATGGAGAGCCCTAAACCCTAAAGCCTAGACCCAAGCAGCTTAGGGATTGAGAGCCCTAAACCCTAAACCCAAAACCCAAAGTGAGTTCAGAGCTTAACAGCACCCCTTTTTTCCCCGTCCCTTAGGGGTTTAGGGTTTAGGGCTTTAGGGTTTTAGGGTTTAGGGGTTTTAGGGTTTTAGGGTTTAGGGGTTTAGGCCTGGGCTTCTTAGGGCTTAGGAAACCGCTGCGTTCCATGAAAGCTCAGGTTCCAAATTCTAAAGGTCCCAAATGTTCAAGGATTTAATGGGGCCTAGCGGAATAACCTAGATAGAGGGATACGGGATATAGGGGCGGGAAATGCTTCAGTTCAATCCCCATGCTGTAGCTCGATGTAGGGTTAGGGTTTAGGGTTTAGTATGGCCTACGTTTCTTGATGCTGTGCTTTGACTTCTGACAAGCTTGATGCCACGCGCGACGATCTCAGAGATATCAAGCTGCCGTTGCGGCACAGAAAAGCCATTATAGTGGAAATCAAGAAACCCCAAGCCCTTACCATAAGCCCACATCCCGAAACCACATAAAATCCTCCCAGAATCCCTCTAATGCACTCATGGAACACTTCTGGAACCTGTATGGAACCCTCAAAGATATGGAGCGCCTGCAGAACACTTCGAGAATCCTTAGAGCTCTATGGAACCTCTATAAAACCGTCTTTGACATGTTATCGGACCTCTGTGGAACCCTTGCATTATCCTGATGTTAAGCAAGAATCCTCTTGGGGTTTTGGTGGTACATTGTGATATGACATGATTATTCTAGAACGGATCTATGGCAAAGCTATTCAGCACGCCATATTATATCATACACCTTGACACCCTAAAACCCCTAAACCCTAAAACCCCTAAACCCTGAACCTTAAGCCCTAAACCCTAAACGCTTGAAACACTACACCCCCTGAAGGAGGCATCGAAAACAGCCACAAGCAAGGGCGCAAACCCTAATCCCGATGCCCGACCCCCTCATAAAGGGGGGCTTCAATAATTAGAATAGGGTTTTGGGGCGTTCCTTTAAAAGGTTCCTCAAAGGGCTCCAAAAGGGCTACCATACTATAAATATAATCAGGAGCCCCCAAAGTAGCATAGGAAATATTAAGGCTTCTATATTACGCCCCTACACCCGAAAACCCAAACCTCCATCAAGTAGTATAGGTAATATTAAGGGCCTCTATATTACCCCCTACACCCAAAAACCCAAACCTCCAGACCCTAAACCTAAACCCTTAAGCCCGAAGAACTCTTCCGGAAGCCTCGACGATCCTCTCATAGACTTCCGTGATGGGCTTGCTGACTTCCTTCATGACCTGTGCGAATTCTCTAATACGGTTTAGGGTTTAGGGGCGGTGGTCTCTGTGAAACATGGAGAGTTTGGGTTTCTAGGTCCACGATGCGTGGGGATTTGGAGCCGCTCTAGCTTCCAATGTACAGCTTCTCCGGTGCTATGTTGGTGTTTGGCTTTGTTGCAAGTCCCGTGCCTAAAGTTCTGTCTGGCAGTTACTTAGGGTTGGAGCCAATGCCCATGCCCCTGTGCCGCACACTCCCCTTACGACCTTCAACCCTACGTGACCTCTACGCCTACCCTAAAGCCTAAACCCTAAAGCCTAAACGCTAAACCCTAAACCCTAAAGCCTAAACCCTAAACCCTAAACGCCTAAACCCTAAACCCTAAAGCCTACACCCCTATACCCTAAACCCTGAAGCCTATCAGCCTGATGCCTCGTTCAGGCCCTACACCCCAAACTCTCCACGCAACCCCCAAACCCTGCACCCTCCTTCAAACCCCAACCCCTACGACCCTCACTAAGCCCTCCACACTCCTTGAGCCCTCCGTAAACCCTAAACCCTAAACTGGTTCCCTGTTGGGGGCATATTAAAAGTTATAACTTTTAATCCTTCTTATGGTTTGATAATAACAAAGATGTAAAATTGTGTCCAACAAGGACCCAGTAAACTCTAAACCGAAGCCTCAATCCGGCCGCTTTTGGGTACCCCAGCCTCTTGCACCTCAATCTTGGGCACTTGTCTCACCTGAGATCAGATGCTGGTACTACAGTACTAACGGATCAACAATCGTACAAAAACTGCTTCTAGTGCCGCCTCTTGCGAAAGCTAGTTTCGTTTCGATCATTGGGCATTTCACAATTATTACGATTGCTGCTGGTGTTTTAAAACACAGTCAGAATTACAGACACACGACACTGAACGTTCTTGCTTCATGCGCTGCAAGCGCAATAATTCCAGTCCTCCTCTTTACTGCTGTTAGACATGATCATGATTCCTCTACTTGGAGGGTCGGGGGACTTAGTAAGTAGACATTAAGTCCAGTTATAAGTACCCTAACAGGGATCCTAATTGGGGATAGGATATTGATATGTCCATAAAATAACTAGTTACTAGGTCCCCCGACCCTCCAAGTAATTATTCCTGATTTCGATCCCTTTCTGCTGCACAGAATAAGCCCTGTGTTCAACCCTAAACCCTAAATCCTAAACCCTAAAGGCCTGGACTGTGGGTTTCGACGGACGTGGCTTCAAGCGCTGACAGCTTAGGCTTAGAATGTTGAGACGAAGATTAGAGCTCGATGGGTACCGGTGGCTGGAAACCCAAAAGAACAAGCGGGGGTGCGAAGCACACCCTGAAATTTCAAGAAAATCCATGCAAATTAGACTCTCCAAACACAATGGAACTACAAAGCCTGGTTCAGGTTGTCTCAAGGTCCCCCTAAACCCTTAACCCTAAAACCCCGAACCTGAAACCCTAAACCCTAAACCCTAAAACCCTAAAACCCTAAAGCCCTAAAGCCCTAAAGCCCTAAAAGCCCAAAACCCCAAACCCGAAGCCCTAAAGCCTAAAGCCCGAAGGAGAGAACCCAGCAGCCTCGAAACGACTCCCCCGCGCCGAGCTGCGACCTCAGCGACTTGGACCTGAGGCACCTCCACGACCTTCTCCTGGTTCAGGGGGCTTTGGGATTTAGGGGGTTTAGGGTTTAGGGTTCCTCCACGACCTTCTCCTGAAAGCTCTGGGGTCTCTTGAGGGGGTTTAAGGGTTTAGGGTTTAGGGGTTTAGGGGGTTTAGGGGTTTAGAGTTTTGGGGGTTTTGGGTTTTGGGGTTCAGGAGTTTAGGGGCTTAGGGATTTAGGGGTTTCGGGGGTTTAGGGGCTTAGGGTTTAGGGTTTTGGGGTTAGGGTTTAGGGTTTAGGGTTTGGGGCTTTAGGGCTTGGGGGGTTTAGGGTTTGGGGGCCCTATGGTAGAACCCTACAGTACCCTGTAGGGGTCCCTTCTAAGGATCGCTTTTTGAGCCCCTTAAGGGTCCCATGCTCTCTTTCCCTTCTAAGGATCCCTTTTAAGGATCCCCTTTTGAGGGTCCCATGCTCTCTTTCAGGGCCCTTCTGAAGGGTCCCATTAAGAGCTTGAGGGTTTGGGGTTCAGGGCCTAGGTCTCCTAAGGTTCCTCTAAGGATCCCCATTTCAGTTTAGGGTTTAGGGTTTAGGGGTTTAGGGTTTAGGGTTTAGGGCTTAGGGTTTAGGGTTTCCCATTTGAAATGTCCCATAAAGAGTTCCTTTACGCGTCTCCCCTGTGAAGAGCTCCTGTAAGCGTCCATTTTCAAGGCTTCCTTGCGGGTTCCTTCCTTTAAGGAAGGCCCTTGTTGGGGCCCTAAGTTTGTCGAAAATGCTTGTCGATGTTGAGTGAGTTTATTACATTTATGTAGGTCTGAACCCCCGGGTTTATGTAGGGCTGAACCCGTTTGAATGAGTTTATTATGTAGGCGTGAACCCTGCAAGACGACAGTCACGCCATTGCTGCCTGAGCTGTACGTCTCACAATCTTCCCTGCTGCAGCGTTGGCACGCTAAACCTCTCGGGTCCGCTGCCAAATGCTTTTGCTTGCCGAGGTCCCTCAGAAGGCCGATCTGTGGAATCCTACTGTTGATGATAGAAATCCTGCATTACCTTAACGACCCTAAGCTATGGGATTATGGTATATTCCTTATTAAGGGTAATGCAGGAAGAATATCATCAACCGTATCGCTGAGCAAGGGACCCTTTTCTAGACTCCTGAGGCGCTCTCTTCGAGCCTTAGATTGATACCGCTCAGATTGTGCGAAGCATGGTATTCTAAGGGCCTTAAGAGGTGGAATAGGTTTGTTTTTTTTTGGGGGGGGTATTGTATATTATACAACGATCATAATAAGGAACCTCAAAATAGGACTGGTAACTCAATTCTATGTGGCTGCCTCTATGGAGGGGCCCAGACCAGGGGGCAAAAAGGTAGCACTACTCAAAGGATCTCCACAATGTAAGGGCCCTAGTGAAAAAAATAGATGTTCCGGGCTACGTGATCAAGAATACTTGTCATAAGGAACCTCGGGGAAAATAGTATGGGTCATTCTTCGGGCTTCTGTACTTACTCCTTCCATTCCCCAGCCCTGGAAGTGAACCTGGTACAGGGTGGTCGGCACGTCAACATACTTCTCCTGGACCTCCACCTTGGGCACCTCACGGATATTGCAGGTCTTGGCTGGTGACACGATTTTCTGGGGCTTTTGTTAAGGGGTTTAATTTAAACCATACCATTTACTATAGATCCCCACAAGGGCTTACAGCCGAGTCTTTTTCGGGAGCTTTCTTGAGGCCTTTTTGGCATTACGTACTAGGACACCCAGAATCCAGCATTTAAGGTTCAATAAGCTCCGGCAATTCTGAAACGGTCTGCGCAGTATCTTTCTGGACGAAGGTAACAGGTTGTGGGCACAGGTTGGCTAAAGAATTCGACATGGATGTTTTCGTTGTTTCCGTGCTGACATGACGGAGCGGTCCAAACATGCCACAAGGGACAGCTCCATACGTGCACGCCTGCACACCTTGTAAAACCCTGATAACACCTTCAAGAACGCTTGCACGTAGAGTGCATGTAGAACCAGCGTGAAACCGTGTAGTATAGAGTATAGACCCCTCATCTGAACGTGTCAGTTGAAGTAGAGCGTAAGGCAGCTGCGATCACCATAATTTGACAATGAAGGGCAAGATACGGTTGATGGTATAAATCCTGCATTACCCATAATAAGGAATATACCATAATTCCCATAGTTTAGGCTCCTTAAAGTAATGCAGCATTTATATCATCAACAGTAGCTTCGAACGGAGGAGTCACTGAAAGTACGAACCTCAGCAGGGAACACGACGCAAACCTTACAACCTAAACCCCACACCCCAAACCCAAAACCCAAAACCCCGATCCTTACCCCACACAGCCCCAACCCCTACTCTTAATAGTTGGAAGACGGTTTGGGGTATATTAGTTCTATAATTATAATAAGGAACCCCCAAAAAAAAAACTATCCTAACTATCTAAACCCCTTAAGCCAAACGCTTACAGCTCCCTGCCAGCCTCTACGATCTTTTCGATCAGCTGCACCTCAGCTTCATGCAAGTCTCGCGAGCCCGAGCCGCCTCCCCTCCAAAGAGTTCAGGGTTTTAGAGTTCAGGGGCTTTTATTTTACAGGGTCCTTTAGACTAGGGTTTAGGGGTTTAGGCTTCAGAAGAACCTGTAGAAGGTTTAGTTCCGGTGGCTTTGACCGAAAAGTTTTGACCGACACGTTTCGTTTTTTTTGCTTCTGAGTTCGGGCCGGGCCGGGCCGGGCCGGGCCGGGCTGGGCTGCGGGGGGTTCTCGATTTCCGGTTCCGGGCTCAGGGTTTATAGCTTCGGGCCCAGGGTTTAGAGCTTGGTGACCTCTTGGGGCTTTGGCTTTCGGGTTTACGTAGAGTAAGTAATTCGGGTTCTCTAACGGATGGGATGGGGTTCCGGTAGGGGGGGTGGGAGTTTAGGGGTCGGGATATACTACAACAAGCAACTATAGTTGAATAGGGTTCTAACCCCAATAAGGTAGTTAACCTTCCATACGAGGCCTTCTGCACCTCGAAGTAAATTCTACCTGCACCTTCCACAAGCTTAGGGCTGTTGTATCTAGGCTCAGGGTTGCTTTGAGAACAGATTTGGGCATTATGGCTGCTTCTTGAAGCCGAAAAAGTCCTCAGAGTTAGGGCGCAGGGTCTTGAGATTTAGGGCTTAGGGTTTA
>CAJNJA010018156.1:246-10702 GCA_905231915.1 Symbiodinium necroappetens | reverse complement strand
CTACTCCTGCTCCTCCTCCTACTCCTCCTCCTACTCCTACTCTACTCATACTGCCACAGCCTGCCACTGCGACTCCTACTGCTACAGCTACTGCTAACGCGACTGCTACTGCGACGACGACGACGGTGACGACTACCCACGTCCGCGATGAGACTTACACAACCACCACCATCACAACACAATCTCGCCCGTTGCATCTCCCTTCGTTCGAGAGCCTCATCATGCTAACAATTCAGGCAAGCTTACAAGCAGTTCTCAGAAGTAGAAACCGCCATTTCCCACGACTCGAAACTGCTTTGCAGTCTGCCTCAGCCAGGAGGAAGGGTGCCAGCTCTTCACCTGGCGAGGCTCCCAGCACCTCCACCTGAGTGAACCAGCGCAAGAAGCCAAGAACCAAGCAAAACAGCGATGGCTGAGGTTGGTGATGATGGTGACGACAACGACGACGAGGCGGACGAGGACGGGTCTGCTGCTGATGATAATGATGATGGCAGTGGTACTGTAGTAGTAGATAGCAGAGAAAAGATCAGGCATTCGCACAGCTCATGCATCCCTGAGGTCGCTGGCATGCCACAGCCCTGTGCTCTTGACACTGCTTCAAACTGAACAAGACCAAACCACCAGAGCTCCGTGAACAAGACCTCAAGGACTCGTGGCCGACTCTGCCAGGGCCAAGGACCGCACTTCATGCCGATCAGGGCCTTGCCGGCAAACTTTGCAGTTGCGACAGCAGCTCAAACACGTTATGCAGAACCAGGCACATTCTGCTTAGAATCTCTGCTCCCTATGGATTGGTATGAAGTTTATTTTGCACGATCCAGAATAGTGTTGCTCATGCTGGCTTTTGTAGAAGCCGCCACGGCAGCCGCATCAGCAGCTCTTGGTGCAACTCATCACTGTTGCCGTACCATGTGATGATTAGGTGATGGTGACTCGTGGCGATGAACATGGCGATCGTGGTGGTACTCGTGGTGGATGGTGGGGTGTCGCGGTGCTGCGGGTGCTTGGCGTGCTTGGGGTGCTTGGGGTGCTGGGGGTGCTTGGGTGCTGAGTGCGGGTGCTGGTGGTGGTGCTGGTAAGGTAAGGGCGGTGACGATGACGACGACCATGACGATGTGTCGATCATGATGATGACGACGAGGATGATTGTGATGATAATGATGATGGCCGCCCGCTTTTGGGGCTGGGCGCATGGATGGTGCCGCAGGGCAGAACTGAAGATTCTACGCATTGAGCTCTGCACGAATCGGCTCAACATAGATGTGCCGCTCATCGCTAGCGTCCACAACAGGAAACCTCACCCGCTTCTGGCAGTGCCACGAGGCACGACAGAGCTGTGAAAGCTGAGCTTGGAGCCGCCGGCGGGGATCCTCCGGGAGTGCAAAGTCGAAGGCACCCGGCACACAGGTGGGCTGCAGACCTCGGAAAACTTCCAGGCTTCCTGCTCTGAAGCCCAGCGGATCCCAGCGGGTCTTGGGATCCTGGCTGTAGTCCTGCTCCAGAACAGCCAGCTCTGCATCGGGAAGGAAAGGATTCACGAAGCACAGGTGTTCATGATCCTGTGAGAGCAGGGAGCAGAAGTCCATGTTCTGTGGTGCACTTTCCATCACCAGTCCTATGATCTGTTGAGGTGGGTACGTCCGCTGTTTACCGGCACAACTTGGGTGCTTGGGTTTTCGATTGGCACAGAAGGCTGTTAACAACTAACGCTGGCCTTTCATAGCACTGCGAGGACACTGCGATTCAAGGTTTCTGCACGACGTGCGCGCTGGGGGGCAATCCTACTCCTTTTGCCGTTCCTTGCAGATGCTGGCGATTCGGGGAAACGCCCTTTTGGGAGGGCCCTAGGACCCTAAGGCCCCGGGCGCGCTCCAACGCCGCGGCCAACTCGCTCCAGCGCTGCTCGCCGAAGGTCCGCCCATGGACGGTATGCCAGCCTCTGGCATGGAAAAAGAAACTCCGAGGACGAGTGGGGATGAGTGGGGCATATAGAGCTTGCTACACGGGACGTACTGAACATGCCTGCGTGCGTCGGATGCCTTCGAATTGAGTCGCATCCGAGAGTTCAAAGGCCATTTGCCGGGCCTTCCTCCTGCCGAAGAGCCATGATGCCAATGAGCACGCAGGCTCCATTCAAACGAAGTCACACAAGACATGTGCTTTAGATTAGTTTCTGAGGGTTGCTGTGTGCTGGGAGCTCATGCATGCTGCCTGTGGCTCTGTCGTTCCGTACTTACGCTGCACATTGAATTCTCTGCATCCGCAGCCCATGCGAGCGATCCATGATACGTGCAACATGCCACAAAGCTGCCCTGTAAGCGTGCATGTGTCAAGACCTCACAAAGCCATACCGCAGAGCTGCATCCGGCATGTGCACGCACGTTTTTCGTTCCAACTATCTCGTCACAGATGCAGCCTCAGATTCCTCCTCTTCCTCTTCGCCCTCTTCCCCGTCTTCACCCTCCTCCTCCTCCTCTTCGTCCTCAGCATCCTCATCCTCTTCGACTTCCAAGGAGTCCTCAGACAGCTGCTCGAGGATGTCGAGCACATCTTCGCTCTCCCGCCTCCCGGACGACGCTTGCGGCAGATCCTGCATGTCCGTCGGCACGGTTGGCTTCGCAGGAGCCGGAGCCTGCGCTGAGCTGCCATGCCCGCGTGGATCTTGGGTTATGACGAGCCTCGCATCTGGAGTGCCAGTGCCTTCGATATCGGAATCCGAGCTTGATTCGGTCGCCGGCTGCACGGAAGCTGCTAGCTGCTGCAGCTCTCGCAACATGTCCTCCTCTTTGTCGATGGGCGAACTCTCTGCTTTCGATGGAATTTCCAAGGTGACAGAGGCAGGAGTGTCTACGTTGACATCCAGACTGACGATGCCCCGCAAATCGTCCGCAGCGTCCTCGTCTTTGAAGGACTTGCCACGGTCACCGCGGTCTAAAGACAGCGTGGGCAGATCCGATGGCTGCATGCTCGCTACAGAGATAGGGTCCAGTCGCCCGACGTCCGAAACGAAGACATCGGAGCTCGTGGTCCTGGGCTCCATGGAGGCTCTCAAACGGCCTCTTGAGGGCAGCTTCCGCCTTGGAGGGGAAGCCCTGAAGGTCTCCCCCAGAAAACAGCCGTCCCTGAAAACCTCGCTGTCCAGGCAAAAGGTCGGGGCCACGGCCGCCGGCAGCGGCTCCCTGGCCCGAGGCTTTGCTCGAGCGGGCCCAGCGGGCCGAGCGGGCCCAGCGGGCCGCCGCTTCGGTGAAACCTCCGATGGAAGGCAGATCTGCGCGTCGCGCTCATCGAAGCCTGGCTGAAAGAGGCTAAAATGATGGAGATGGAGATGGGGAGCAGCAGGGGGAGGAGGCCAGGGGAGTGAGAAACAGCAAAAACATGCACACTCAACATCCCATTCCACGGTGGCGAAACTACTACTTCGAGGATACCCACTTAAGCCTCCCAGGACCCCCAAGGACATCCGACTTGGAAAAGGCTGCAGCGGTTGTGGCTGTGCCTGAGACGGCTGAAGGTCGCACCTGAGCACTGGAGAGGCTAAGCTTTCGTTGTTCGGGCTGCGCTCGCCGGCTTCTAGGAATACAATGTAGTCAAGTCGTTTGAGGGGCGATGTGCAAGCAATGCTTGCAACGTTTGCCAGTCCACTGGCTCTGACACATCTATGCGGCCTGCTCTGAACAGAGCACGCTACGCAACGGTGCCCACGACCGAACAAGCAAGAATCCCAAGCCCCTCAAGCATTGAAGAAAGAGAAAGAACGTGCCTGGGAGGTTGGAAACTTCCACAACACCGGGACATCACACCAACCCTCCAACTCGAACTTCCCTCCCTTGCGGCCCGGGCTGGTGAGTTTCCGGCCTGGCGACGGTCGAAGTTCCACGCGTCAAGTTCGGAATCGGAACCAACGAAAACCTGCTTATTGCTACGATTGTTGATACCAGCATCGAAATGAGTACTGGTGTTTGATCCAACACACGAAACGATGATAAAATGGTGCATGTCATTACGATGAGCAGTCTGATTAGAATTCGGTTTATGGCTACGTTCTTTCAGTGATGTCTCTCCGTACTTGTTCCTGTCATTTCTGCGATAACTTCTCTCGAGATTGCTACCGTTGTTAATACTTGTTGAAGGTGCCTCGATTTGGCACGCACCTTTGCACCACGGCTCGAAGCCGCTTGCAACTGTCGGAGGAGAACCTGGTGTTGCCTTGAGGAGGAGCACTGCCTCCTCCTCTTCCTCCTCCCCCGCCTAATCCTGCTCTTTCAGTACCCTGCGGCTGCTGCCGCTGCTGCTACCACTACTTCAGAATGTTCTGCCCGGGCACCGATGCAAGCTCCGGGGGCAGCATCCGTCGAAAGCGCTTGGCGACCTCAGGCTTGGGATCTCTGTGACCAGAACAGGATGCAGAAGGAACTGGCACAGGCATACGGCACACACATAGGGCTAGTCGTAGAAAAAGAAAGAGGGAGGGACAGGGAGACAGAGAGCGAGAAGAGAGCCAGAGCAAGAGGAAGGCAGAATCGGGAAGACATGGAAAAGCGAAGAGGGGGTGCTTGAGAGTGAGGAAATAAAGCCAAGATGGAGACTGATCTGAGCCAGCTGAGCATGGCACAGAGGTCGGCCGGCCCTGATGCAGAATCACCCAACCTTGCATGAGAAAATCAAGCTCGACGTGGATCAATGGCCTTGCAAGACAATCGTACAGCTCCGGAACCGTGGCGATTTCGGGTACACCCGGCTCGGCGAGCCTGCAAACCAAGTAGGCCGTCAAGTGCACTCTGAATTCGCTGCTGGATGCGATGTCGCAACGGACTCGCGCCCTCTGCAGCGAGGTGTGTCGGTTGATTTTCCTGACATGCCGGCCTATGTGCCAACTAGCGAGACGGCTAGGCCGGCTAGGCAGGTACACGGAGAAATGAACACCAGCAAACCTTGCAAATGGCGGACGGGAACAATGCTAGGCACCCGTCCTTTCAACCTCCGACAGCTCGTGCTGCAAGGCACAAAGCTTGTCCCAGAAAGTCTGGTGGCCTGCATTGGGCACAGGGACCCCGTGGCTGAGGCGCATGGCCCATGGCTGTAAGGTCTTTTCTCAGCCACGCTCTTGCGACAGCTTGTCGTACTACACTCGCAGGCTCAAAAGGAACAGCTGCAATGAAATCGCCTGTCGTTGCCCTGCGATACAGCACTGAATTAGTGTCAAAGCCGACATGCTGTACAGTCTTGTAAAAGTGGCCAGATGGCCTAATGGTCGATTATCGGTACTGAGACAGCTCTTGTGGCTCAGCAAATGCTACCAAAGTGGTCATCATGAAGAATTTCATAGCTGCTCTGGCCCTGATAGCGGCGGCTCATGCTGATAAGGTCATTCTCTTCGTAGCAGCCAAATTTGTGCCCCCCTTTGAAATGACACTGGATCTCACAAACCTCGTCGCAATGCTCATGGGCTGTCTGCGAGCCATAATTGCGGCTGTAATCTCCAGCCGCATACAGCTGGGTCTTGCCACTGCTTGACCGTGAGCACATGCAACACGTCTCGCCCTGAACTCCATGTCCCCAGCCAAAATTGTTGCTAGGTCCCCATTGGCTGGAAGGAGGGTTTTGGTTGCCGCCACCCCAGCCGCCGCCGTTGCTCTGACCGCCACCATTCCAGCCACCGTTGTTGCCACCTCCGTTCCATCCACCGCTGTTGCCACCGCCGTTGTGGCCGCCACCATTCCAACCACCGTTGTTGCCACCTCCTTGCCAGCCGCCGTTGTTGCCACCGCCGTTGTGGCCACCTCCATTCCAACCACCGTTGTTGCCACCTCCATTCCATCCACCATTGCTGCCACCTCCGTTGTGGCCGCCTCCATTCCAACCACCGTTGTTGCCACCTCCTTGCCAGCCGCCATTGTTGCCGCCGCCGTTGTGGCCGCCTCCATTCCAACCACCGTTGTTGCCACCTCCATTCCATCCACCATTGCTGCCACCTCCGTTATGGCCGCCTCCATTCCAACCACCGTTGTTACCACCTCCTTGCCATCCACCATTGTTGCCACCTCCGTTGTTGCCACCTCCGTTGTTGCCACCTCCAGTCCATCCACCGGTATTACCACCAGTGTTCCCGCCTCCATTCCAGTCCCAACCACCCCTGAGATTTGTCTTTGTCTCGATTCCTTCTGTGGCTACTTTCTCGGTCACAGGCTTGCTGCTGTTGCGTGCTGCTATGCTAGCATTGGAGGCAGCTTCTGGCACTTGCAGCGGCTTTGGCGCGAGCATCTCTGACACCTTCGGATCCTCTGCCAAGCAAATGCCGAAAGCGGCAACCACGATCAGCCTCTGCATGGCACGGACTTGTGGCGCTGCTCAGCAGCGTGGTTACAGCTTGAGATGGAAAAGGCAGCTGATGTGTCGAAGGTCTCAGCATGTTCGATGTTTCAAGTAGCGACAAGACGCGGCCATGTTCGGCAGCATCGGTGTTCAGGATGGCACAGAATCCGTCGCCAGTGAGCTCTGTAAGCCTTCAGCTTCATCCTCAGATCTGCCCAGGTGTAATGCCTCCAGAGTGAAATGTTTCCAACATTTGATACCAGTGCCGGGATTAGTTTTGCTATTGTGACTCTGGTTGATACTGTCGTTGCCAGCGTTCTCAGCATTAGCTCATTATTCTCATGACGACGACAACGACATCGACGACGAGTTACTGCAACGCCTACTTGCTGCTACAGCAGCTAAAATAGTTTTGACATGACTCCGATTATTTGTGTTGCTACGTTGAATTCCGCCACACACCCCCAGTTTCAATGATCGCAAATCCCTGGGTTGCAGTTCTCACTGTAGCATCAACTATGATTGTCCCTGGGCTCAGGTTGTGCTTTCAACATTGCGCTGAGTTCACAAAGCGCCTAGATCCCAAATCCCCTAAGCCCCGAAGCCCCAACCCCAACAACCAAAACAAGAAGAAAAAAATGCACCCCCAGAGCCTCGGAGGAGTCGGAAGCATTTGCCGAGTCCTCGAGGTGGGAAGGAATCTCTGCCACAGCCTCGGGGCAGGCAAACATATCACAAGCCTGGCAGAAACTGCGAAGAACGCAAACTGCGAAGAACGCTCCTTCGCCTTGATTAGTACACTAGTCGTAACCATCATTCATACAGAGGCTTCACAAACTGACATTTAATTTAGAAGTGTGCTCTCATGCTGTTCTCAGATGTAGAATTGCCAGCATTACAATTTTCTTTCTATGCAAGTAGTGACAAAGGGTTCCCTCGAACTTTCGGGGCGGAACGGTCTGCCTGCCACCTTGTTGCCGAGGGGACTGCGTTTTCTCGTCTGATGCCGGTACAGAATTGACTGTTGTGGTCTTCGGTATGTCTTACTGCTGGGAATGTCGGCACGATGATGGGGTTCCTTCTGCTGTGAATACAAAAGCAGTAGTAAAAGTAAAAGATAACGTAAAAGTAAAAGCAAGAGTAGTAGAAGAACTAGTAGCAGTAGCAGTAGCAGTAGCAGTAGCAGTGGCACTAGCAGTAGCAGTAGCAGTGGCAGTAGTAGTAGTAGTAGTAGTAGTAGCAGCAGCAGTAGTAGTAGCAGCAGAACAGTAGCAGTAGCAGCAACAGCAGCGGTAGCAGTAGCAGTAGCAGTAGCAGTGCTAGTAGCAGCAGCAGGAGTAGTATTATTATGTTACATTTGTTGTCGTGGTGGTGGTAGTAGTAGTCGTCGTCGTCGTAGTAGAAGCAGCAGCAGCAGCTGTTGTTGTTGTTCCTGGTGTTGTATAGTAGTAGCAGTGGTAGTCGAAGTAGGACGATAAGGAGGCGGAGGAGGAGGAGCGGAGGAGGAGGAGCAGCAGGAGCGGTGGTACTGCATTCATAGCAGTACTGTGGCCTCAGCAGTATTCTCTGTAACTTTGCACCACACGCTGGCCGCAAAGCTAGCTTCAAAACGACTGCATTCTCCTGCAAACTCCCAACCGCAAGTCAAAACGGAGAAACCACTGCACAGACACCGGCTATTGCAACAGAAAGATCACCATGCAGAGGACACTTTCCAAGTACAAGCTTCGCGGGCCAAGCATGAACAAGTGGTGCCAAGCATCAGAGTCGTGCGCGAAGGCTGCCGCATCAAGGGAGGATGACCCGGAAATGGACCTTCAACACATGACAGGTTTGCAAATCCTGTAAACGGAGCCACCAGTGGGAATGACAGGATAGTGCTCAGAGGATGTGGAGGAGCAAATCGTGGGGATTTCACATGGCTAGGCCTCACAAATGCATAAAGGCCATCAGCACTGAGCTAAGATCATGCTACTGCCACGGAAAGGGTCCTCCCCTGCATCCAACCGCTTAGCTGCCGGCGGGCTGGGTGGCAAGGACATCCCAGCAAAGGCTTGGGGTGTCGTTGCTGTTGAATATCGATGTTGCGTTTCACGGGGTCTCGGAACCATGAAGAGTGTGTTCTGGCAGGCGATCGATCGATCGACTGGTGGTATGTTGTGTTCCAGGGCTAGTTGGAGTGCCTAGGCTGTTTACGCCATGGCTTGCGTAGCGAGAGCCAAAGAGCATCAAGAACACGTCGTCCTGCCGATCCTACCAGTCCTACCAATAAACACACCACACGCACCGCGAGTACTGAACTTCAAGTATGACATCCTCGCCGACAGCCTGCGATGTTTTCAGGTGTCAGCAAGTCTCGCCCCAAGCTGCCAGGATGGCAGCACGAATTAGAGGACGATGGCCAAATCGATAGCAAGTCATGTTATGCGATGGGTTCGTTTATGTCCTGCTTTCAACTTCCTATGAGTCATCTGAAGCAATGCAGGTTGCTGGCAACGCACAACTGGGGCCGTTGATCCTCACAGCCGAATTGGTGCACAGGGACTTTGCACGCTTGAACGAGCTGTCCATAAACACTTAAGGATACATGGCATGAGCCAGCCTACGGGCCTACGGGATCAAGGCAAACGTGCCAGAGCACTCTGCGCATTTGGAGCTTCGCCCGGCAGATGCAAGAATGCACATGAGGCCGCAGCCTTCTCTTTCTCGGCGAGCTCTCGGCGAGCTTCCTGCGGGCGGGTGCAGGTAGCTTTCTCTTTCCCGAATGGTTGCAGAGGTGCCTCCAGCTGGCAGAGGGTCCGATTCAGCCAACTGCTCACCAAGCCAAGGCGCTGCAGGGACTGCTCAAAGCCTGCAGGGAGCTGCCAACAGCTGTGACCGTGATATGTCGGCTGAGCCTTCATCCAGCTCAGTTCCATCATCTTGGACCACGGAGATGTTTGCCACCTGTAAACTCAGGCAGTCGTGATGGGTTCCCCTGGCTCCCTTGAATGCCGTGATTGGAAAGCAAAGATCTTCTCGTCGAGCAAGAGGGCCACAGGACATTTCAGCCGAAAACGATGGATGCTATGTGGATGCAAAAAAAGGAGATTTCAAGAATCCCCTGAAAGGGACGAAGTCTACATGGCTTATATGGCTGGAGTTCTGCTTGATGTTGCCCCGGTTCACAACCGCATCCGGTTCTGGCCTCCTCGGAGAGGTTGTGCAGCAGTTCCTGTGGAGCACAGCATGATGTAAAAGAGCAGCCGTGAGTCACTACTCTCTTTCAACGCCGCAGAACAAGGCGCTTGACATGAAGAACCAAAGTGGTTGACAGTGTTGTGTCGGAAGGTGCTGGCTATCACATTGCCTGGATAAAAAAACTGTAGCGATCCTCCTGAGACCGAGGTTGCCATTCGGATACCAGCATGTCAACCTTTGCTTCGACGGTATCCAGAAAGCTGAGACGTTCCTAGGTCTCAGGATGTGCAATGCGCCGTTGCGACGAGAGCAGACCTGGATGCCGGATGCCGAGGCCAAGACACTCGAGGCTGAAAGCTCCGACTCCAGCTTCGAACAGCGGGCTTCCAAGGCCAGCTCCTCACGATCACGCCGCTCTGGAGGGCGAGGCCCGGCATACCGCAGAACTTCTTCGACGTGTTCTTCGTTCTTGGAGTCCTCATCTGAGAGGATGCCCGCAATCTCTGAAGCCGGGGCAGCAGGCTGCCGCAGTGCTTTGAGGACGCAGCTCCTGCCCCGGGGCCCCGCCCCGCTTCACTGCGACTTCTGAAAGTCACTTGCCGGCCTCTCCGCTCGGCGGCAGATGTGCTTCAAAGCACGCGCCACCCCCTGAAAAAAATGGAGGAGCAGCACTGGCAATTGGAAAGATGTTGAAGTTGTGACAACAGTGCTAATCGTCACTAGTGATGGCGATGCCACAGGACATGGCATTGGCAACAGTAGTGCATATGAGGTAATTTTGCGAACAGTGACAAAAATTGCTGCTCGAATATCAATAGCGACAAGCAGCAGTAGCAATTCTAGCAAGATCCGCCAGCAGCAGCAGCAGTGGTAGTAGTACTAGTAGTAGCAGTAGCAGTAGCGGTAGCAGGAGCAGTAGCGGTAGCAGGAGCAGTAGCGGTAGCAGTAGCAGTAGCAGGAGTAG
>CAJNJA010018155.1:0-10702 GCA_905231915.1 Symbiodinium necroappetens | reverse complement strand
AGACAACATCGGAGACAACAGTTTACATTGAGTTTATGAAGGGAGACAAATCCGGCTAGTCCCCGGTGAGGCGCGTCACACTATCCATCTCTTTGCACAAATTGAGAACCCCAATACTTCGCTGCTGGGGAATTAATAGAAATTCAACAATTTGGCGATTTTTGAATTCTTGAATTCAAAAATTTGGAATTCCAAGATCCACAGAAATTCCAAAATTTTTGAAATCTTGAAATCTTGAAGTTTTGAACTCAACAGTTCAAGATTTCAAAAACTCAAGATTTTTCCTTTTCAAATAATCGAAATCCAAAAATCTTGAATATTTGAATTCAAAAATTCAAGATTTCAACAATTTTGAAATGTCCGTGTACCTTGGAATTCCAAAGTTTTGAATTCAAAATTTCAAGATTTCAAGAATTCAAGATTTTTCCCTGTTTAAATTAATCGAATTTTGAATTTTTGAATTCTTGAATTCAACAATTCAAGATTTCAAGATTTTTTCTTTTTTTAAACTAAGAGAAATTCAATAATATTGAATTTGAATTTTTGAGTTCAAAAAATCAAGATTTCAAGATTGTTGAATTTCGATTAATTTTAAAAGGGAAAAAGTCTTGAATTCTTGGATTCTTGAAATCTTGAATATTTGAATTCAAAAATTCAAGATTAGATTTCAAAAAATTTGAAATTTCCGTGTACCTTGGAATTCCAAATTATTGAATTCAAAAATTCAAGATTTCAAAAATTCAAGATTTTTTCCCTGTTTAAATTAATCGAAATTCAAAAATTTTGAATTGTTGAATTCAAAAATTCAAAATTTCAAGTTTTTTCCTTTTTTAAATTAAGAGAAATTCAAAAGTTTTTGCATTTCGAATTTTTGAATTCAAAAAATCAAGATTTCAAGATTGTTGAATTTCGATTAATAGAAAAGTTGAATTCTTGAAATCTTGAATTTTTGAGTTCAAAAGGTAAAGATTTCAAAAATATTGAAATTTCCGTGGACCTTGGAATTCCAAATTCTTGAACTCAAAAATTCAAGATTTCAAGAATTCAATATTTTTTCCTTTTTAAATTAATCCAAACTCAAAAATGCAATTTGGAATTCCAAGGTCCACCGAAATTTCAACATTTTTGAAATCTTAAAATCAAGATTTCCTTTTTAGATTAATCGTAATTCAATCATCTTGAAATCTTGAATTATTGAAGCCAGAAATTCAAGATTTCAAGATTTTTTCCTTTTTAAATTAAGAGAAGTTCAATAAATTTGATATTTGGAATTTTTGAATTCAAGCAAACAAGATTTCAAGATTATTGAATTTCGATTAATTTTAAAAGGAAAAAATATTGAATTCTTGAAATCTTGAATTATTGAATTCAAAACTTCAAGATTTCAACAATTTTGAAATTCCCGTGGACCTTGGAATTCCAAATTTTTGAATTAAAGAATTCCAAAATTCAAAATTTTCGAATTTCTATTATTTTAGAAAAGAAAAATCTTGATTTTGAATTCAACAATTCAAAAATTCAACATTTTTTGAATTTCTTTTAATTTGCACAGGGAACAAAGCTTGAAATCTTGAATTTTTGACTTCAATAATTCAACATTTCAAGATTTTTGAACTTCGATTAAAAAATCTTGACATCTTGAATTGTGGAACACATTCAATGAGACCGAAAGGCTCTCCCCAAATAGGCCCTAAAGGTCCTACGTACATAGGGGTATCCTCGGGGTCACGTGGTGCACCCCTCTGAGGGTTAGGAACTCCAGGTCCAAATGCGCATGGCGCGTGTCTAGAGTTCTGGGTCAGAAGATCGATGCTTTTGTTTTTGATTTCTAGTCTTTTCACCGAGGTGCCGGGCCGGGGTCAAGTTGAAACTCTTGATTGCTAGCAGCAGTGTCAAACATGTTGAATCTGTGGTTTCTGTTCGCGTAGCATCAGCAGCTTTGACAGCACGGGGCCTGTGCCAGCACGAGCTCGTGGTGCATGGCTAAGGAAGGCACTCCTGGCGCAGTAGATGTCTTCAGCGCATTGAGAGATGATTACCGGCGTTTAGCAGACATGGAGAAACGTTATGTTGATCGGAGGCACATTTCGGGTAGTTAATGCTGGTGCAGAGCTGCCCAAACCCCACTACAGATTGGGACACGTTTGCAAGACACGATACGACGGCCACAATCCCTTTTGCATCGCATGTTGGGGTGCCTTGTCTCACCCAGACTCTCTCACCTGCCAACAGCTCGATTGGGCTCGGACAGCAGGGGATGCTTGCCGTGCGGATGTTCCCTTCACACCAACGTCCAATAGATTCCAATAGTCTAAAGTCAGAGCAACTTGCCGCTGGCCATGCTTGCTGTCTGTTCATGCCTTGATTTGAGAAGGTGAGCATTCGTACTGCAGGCAGCGGCACGCAGAAAACAATCCCGACTGGCCATGCTACATGCTCTGTTGTTTTGTCTTGCTGCAGCATTGATCCGGAGTATGCATCCGGTTCCCTCACGTAGCTTACATAGATGGCACTCGGCATCTTGCGGCTGCGGCTATTCAATTTCTAGATGGGTGAAGTTTTAGACAGTATGGTTTGCTCGCACGCGTTGGCGCACTTTGTGACTTCACACAACTAGGCACGTTAGTACCAGATCGCTGGCTTCCGTCATGCAATCAGGTCGCAGTGTACAGTACAAAGGTAGTCGAGCAAGCTCTGCAGCCCTACTTACAGAGTTCTCGGAAGTCGTGACAACCCCGAAGTCGCATACCGCAAAGCTCACAATCCCCACACGAAAAGCACAGCATTGCAGTGTCTTACTGCAAAGCCCTTAAACCCTCAAGGCTCGCTGCCAAGGTTCTGGAGCTACACCTTTATTGGCGGCCGCCGAGAAGGGCTTCTCCGAGCTGACAGGGAGTCGATGCTTGCATGTCCCCCTTGTTTGCCTCTAGTTTCAGCTGCCCTTAACTGCAATGGTAGCCTCGTGCAGGCAGGTTGAAGGGGTGTTGCTGTGCTTTGCTTTTCCAGGGTTACCTTGTTGAAATGGCTTGGTCTTAGAATTTGCGGCTGTTGGGTGGAGGAGTTGATCCGGTTGACTGTGATTCAGTGATAACCAAAATTGAGTTAACACCTTCAGAGCTTCATAGTGCCACGCTCGGATCCGGAGCCGTCCGATCAATTCCCAGCCTTCTTCGAGAACCAAAACGACCGCTGTAACTGAACTATAAAAGGATTAGGTGTGTGTATGTGTCTGTGTGTGTGTCTCACTGCCTTGGCTCGACATTGCTTTCAATCAAGCCTGCAGCAGGACCCTGCTGCGTCTTCGCGCCAACCGCTCAGTGACGGATTTCGAGGATCAGCCGTACCGCCGGGGAAAGTAAGATATGCAATTTGGGCTTTGGGATGTCGGCTTGCGATTGGGCCCGTGGTGCTGGAGTGTTTCGGCTTCTTGAATTTTCATGAATCTGACAAGGGTGCTGGACATCATGTTTTGATCGCAGGCTGAATCCTAGCCGTCCTAGCTGTTGTTTGTTGTCTGTGCGCCCTATTTTAACTGCATCGACCCCTTGCTGCATCTCGCCCGTCTAGTTCCACACTTTCCGCCAATCTAGGAAGCTTTGCGTTTTATTGCATTGCAATTTCTTGGTGAGTGACGCCCTGCAGGCTCTGTAGCTCGTCTAGCAAAGTTCGCACGGAGGACAGATCCCTTCTACATTTTGCAGCTCCGTGGCCTGCGATCCTGATGCCACTGCAGCTCCGCCAGCAATGCATCATATCACCACCTGTGCGCCATAGATATCGAAGAGGTTCGGGCCCCGTTTGATCACGAAAGCTACTAAGCTAAGCTTGAGAGAGTTGTTTGTAAACACAGCTTTGCGTGTGCATAGGTCTGCTTCAAGGCCTACCGTTCCCCTTCCCACCCAAGCCCGTGGTGGACGGATCTCATTGGGAATGGCCTCTCAGTAGGAGGTCGGGGTCTCCCCCCTCCTTAGGCCACCCTGTTAGATCCCCATTAATTCACTTGAAACCTACTGTACAGAGACTGCAACTAGGTGAGCCAGGGAGTTCATAAAAGAGTTGTGCGTCACACGGTTTTATGCGCTTTTCGGCAAGCACCTCTCGGGCACAACAAGCACATGCGCTACCCAACTTGCGAGATGCGGAGATAAAGCCTGACTCATCCGGCCAGTAGTAGCAACGGTCCAAAGAGCCAACGAGTGTGTTTGCCTCCGTCATCCCGCCTAGGTTTCGGATGCCTTTCCACGACACGTTTCGAAGAACTACTTATGTCTTTAAGTGTACGTCAGGATACTCTGTCCTATCTAGCTATGTCAAACGTACATCTCTTCGGATCTGTGCCTACTTTTGCGTGTCCGGTGCCCACAAGACCTGGTCGGCGACTCGTGGATAGTTCAAAGCCTTTGCCTGGGCCGCTGAGGCTTCGTGAACTGCCCGCAGCTATGGCAGCTTGGCATGTCGCTTCCGTGCAGGGCAGAGAGGGCGAGAGACAGGCTCTACTCGTAAATGAGGCCCAGGTCGCTCATGTCGAATGTTCCCTGTTCAGCCGTCGTGCTCTCGTCTCTTGCGCCTGGCAACGTCAGATTGCACCAACCTGCCAGGTGCTCGCCCAAATCCGTCAACAGGACACTGTGGGTGACACTCCGCTTCACAGAGCGCTGGCGGCCACTCGATACGACGAGGAGCCCGGGTATTGGAGCCGGGAACGCTACGACAACGCTAAGGTATGCTAAACTGCGGAATTTGTGGCGGATGCGGCCGGATGCGAGATTCACGTTGCACGAGGTTGTTCATCGCCGCGTTGCGCTGCCGGCAGTGGAACAATGGATACGATGGCAGGTTGTAGTAGGTCTGTATTCAACCGGTTCCTGCATGTCGAACGTTTGAGCAAGTTTGAGCACTTAGCGGTGTTTACGACGCTGGACCTCGCCTCGGAGGCGCTTCTTTAATGCAGTTGCAAGGTGGGTTGCGTCGACAGGTCCAGGTCAGAACATGTCAGAACCCATTCCGCGTCCATTTGGAAGGTGCTTCAGGCGCTCCATATCCTTGCGCAGAGAGGGCTGACGTCTGCAGGCCCCTGGAAGTGAGCATTGCGGGTGTGGTATTTTGCTGTACTATTTATGGGACGACCTCTCACCTCATAGCCCTCACGGGTTAGTTCCGGCGGGCGGGCAGGCAGGCGTGGGTGGGTGGGTGGATGTTGCGCATGCTGCGTGTGAAATCCATTGCTCGATCGCTTTTGGCCCGTGGTGTTCGTCCTGGATCAATGCCCGCGACATAGAAGACTGAGACACTGGTTGTTCTTTCATTTCGTTGTGTATCAGATCTGGCTGAGGCGAGCCCTGCCCTGAGCGTGTCCCGGTACAGAGGTCCACCACGAGGAAATGAAGCACTGCAGATGCCAGCGGCTTCCCAAGCGGTCGAATCAACGCGAATAACTTGTGCCAGGAATAGCTGTAAAAGGTACCGAAATCCTGCAATGATTTTCCAGACTCAGGCATCAAAGCGCATGTGCGCTCGTGTCGTTTCTTTCGCTCTTTGTAATGCGTCGCGTGGAATTGCAGACTGCTTCACTTGGATCTTCAGTCGTCATGCTGTAGCATTCGGGGCAAGTCGGAATGCCGTGTTGTCGCTCATCCGGCAGATCCACAGTTGCTCTCCGACGTCACGTCGCTCCGGCTGCTTGGGTAATAAGGGCCAGCGTCAGGCCAAGAGCCAATTTCAAGGATAACTTGGACTTGAAGACAAAAGATCTTGAACAACAGATCCCGGGAGCTAAGCTCGTAAAGTCCAATCGGAAGCATACCAGGCACCGTCCATTGCCTCTCCAGCCTTGATGATAGCTTTCTGGAAGCCCGCGGTCCTGCAGAAATGACGTGTCCCTTCACATCACGTACATCTACGTCGGCCTTGTGGGAACTGTACGTCATCCCTGGAAGCTTCCACAATATGCGACTGCCTCCACACATGATAGCGTGGACTGCGTGTGTTGCTTCACAAACAGCTGTCAAGCTCGTACTTTCGATCGCTCAGCGTCGACAGCATGGAATGGCACACCATTCCCCTTCCCTTGTGAATCCCAGTCTCAGGAACTTGGCTGGTGAGCAGCTGATCCACCTGAACAGTAAACTGGAGCTTCTCGAGGAGATCATGTGCCGAGGATGTTGATAGGTCCTGGATTGAATGGAGGATTGCAAGGCATTGCAAGGCTAAGGCTGGACCGCATGCATCCACAAACGAAGTCTCTACCGACCGCGCGCTGCCAGGAGCTCCTTGCCTTGCGAGCTGACAGTGCCTCCACAACTGTCGCCGGCGCAGCACCATTGCACACGGCACCACCACGGCAAAGGGAGGGATTTCGTAAGTCCGATCTCACCGTCAAACTTGTGTTTGCTTGCGAGTTTGGGACTCGAGGCATAGCCGAGATGCTTTGTTAATTGTGTCTCCCTCGCTCGCTCTTCGTCTCTATGACTCTCTTCTCGCTCCAACTTTTTCTTCTATCCCTCCTTGTTTCTCCTTCTGTCTGCCTCAAGTCTCTTCTGTCTCTCTCTCGCGCTCCTGCTTACCCTTTTCCTGATGCTGGTGGATTCGAGTTCTTGAAAGCTGGTCCGCCGAGCTGTGGCCAGCAACAGTTGCCCGAATCACCGGGGTTCCAGGTACTGGTGCGATTATCTTTCCGGGCGGATATTTCGCTTTGGAAGCTGAAGAAGTTGAAGAATATACTTAGCAACATTCTGCAGCTACCTTCACCCCAGGCCCTAGCAGCGATCTGAGCATCATGGGAGGTGGCCGCACTACCTGGTACCGCTGCATCCGGCGTGCTGTCTTTGCTGCAGCAAAGCTCCCAGGCGCGCTGAAGGCTAGCGAAACTACGAGCTGTGGCCAGGAAGCGGCCACATGGCCGGGCTTTTCTTGTTTTTTTCACTACGTCTGTGAGAGCCGCACATTAGATAGTTGCGTTCTTCTGTTTGCGCAGCAATGCGCCGCAAAACCAGGCACATTAGAATTACAATTGCTCGGAGTTCCCATTGCTGATGGGCAAATCTAGCCCGTGACCACACAGCCTGACCTGCACGACGCCCCGGAGTGACAACCGACGCATGACATTCTTTCTGCTGATGCTAACTCTGACCTGCCCGCACAATGATACGAACGAGCTGCACGAATCAAATGGAGCAAGTCACTACAACTGAGCCCGGCTGCTACCTGTATGATCCTGTATGTGGGTCACTGCTAAGTCGGGCTTGCGCTAAAGATGCAAGCGCAGCGGCCCAGACAAAAGCTGGTGGAAACATTCATGCAGCCTGTGTGTTGCGTCAGTCAGCACTGCTCTTGCATCATGCACACACGAGAACTCTTGTGTTGCCATGTCACAGATTGCTTGACGTCACTTCTGTCTAGGCATGTGCAGGTGAATGGTTTTCTGCCCCATTGCCAGTAGTCCAATTATTTGCTTGCATGCCAATCAGCCAGCCAGTCAGTGGAGTTGGTCGTTTGTCTCTCCGTTGACATGTCTGCCTTTCAGCTGTTTTCCTTGTATTTCTCTCTCTCCCAGTCCCTCGCGCTCTGGCTCGTTCGCTCTCGCTCCATACCCGGTCTTTTTTTGACATCTGCTCATGGTTTGTCTCTCTGGCTTGACCTCCTCTTCCTGCACGCTGCTTGTTTCTGTCAATAGCAGCCGGCTCTGTTCGTCCGATGTTTGGTTGTGTTCTGTGTTTGGTCGTCTTGTGCGTTTTTGTTTGCTGTTTGCTAGTGACTGCTAGTGTACTGCCTGACTTCACCGGCGGGAATGGCGCAAAGCAGGTAGGAGTTTCGGCGAAAGACAGTCGTGGGCGAACTCCGGTGCACTATGCGGCTGCGAGTGGAGACTGGGAGAATGTGCAATGGCTGGTGGCTCAAGGCCAGCCGCGGGAGGCAGAGCTTTACAGAGCCGGTAGTCTTATTAGGGTACAAGTACTTAAAATGGCAGGACTCTGCGACGTTGGATGAGCTTAACTTACTCAAGGGGTTTCAGTTCTTGCAGGTGGCTTCTGTCGGCATTGCCGGCTCACAGGCGGTCTAAAGGCTTTCCTGAACAAAGAAGAAAGGGAAATAGTCTGCCTATTTGTCTGCAACTACTTCAGGTCAGCAGTTCTTGTAGTTCGAACTATGAAAGCTTGGGGCCTTTGCCAGTGCGTCCCTCAAGCCGCGGCAACCAGCCAGGGATTCAAGTAGTCAGCATGGTTTCGTGGAGCCCATCCTTCTGTTCACCGACTGCTGATCTGCTCAGGAGCCGATGTTCGAGCGAGAGATGCCGACGGTCAGCTGGCAAAACACCTTTCATCAGGGGCCGGGCTTTTCAGTTGGCAGTTGACTGTGACGATCCGCTGTTCAAGGGTTTGCATTGCACGACGTGGACCAAGTGACCAGGGTTCTTGCCACATGCTGAACATGCGCACCAGGCCCTGCAAGAATTTGAGGGGCTGAGCTCGAATTGGAGAAGCTGTTAGTTCCCGGGATCTCCTGATGCTCTTCATGTTTGTAGCCGGAACACCGTGCACAAAGAGTTCAAAACCTTGCCACTTGCTATTATACGATATTGTTGATTTGAGATTCCTTTCGCCCCAATTCGAACTGCGGAAGATGCTTTCCAGATCAGGCGTAGTGCCTCTGGAACTCGGCCTAGCACGTGGCCACTACCACCTGGTCACTCGTCCTGTTCTGGGCTGGGCGACGGCTTGAGACGCGAATTCGCCATGGATGAGGAACTTGAGCGACCTCAAGTTGCAGTGCATCTGCTGTGAATCGAAATTCCCAAAACAACATCGGATTGATTCAGGCGACTTCCGAAGCATGCCAGGGCATTCAGAATCATTCTGAACGATTCCTGGCAATTGCAACAGCCTGTCAAGCACTTCGTTTTGTGCTTCTGAAGTTTCGTGAATGTTTTGATATGTGCTTTTGATGTTGATTCAGCTTCTGTGGGTAGTCATAAAGAGTGTTTGTTCGTTCATTTCTAGTACTCGCATTTAACGATGGTTGATATGTCATGTGTTGTTGTGTGCTTTCCCATTCAATCGTGTGGTTGGGTTTGGCCTTCCAATGTTTACCTGGCCTCGGTGTTCCCGATGCCTGCTTTTGACACTGGACTTTTAAGCTCATGTCGTGATCCGGGCTCAAGCCCGAGCAGGTCCCGCTGCAGTGTTCTCGGCCAGAGAACCACCACCACAACATGCATAGCACCCCACCTGGTCACACCACTGCAAATTTGAACATGTAGGCTTTTCTTTAAGGTGCATTGCATACTTGGGATTCTCCAGGAGGCCTGGAACAATTGAAAAAAAAACCGTAGTCCTCGCATGATGGAAGACCTGCCGTTTTTTGAATTTCACCACCATTTTTATTTCGGGTAGTTTCCAACCCTCCAACACATCCACAGAATGATGTCAGCGTAGATCCGAAACATCGAACGAGCACGAGCACCTCTGTCGCAGTCCGCGACGTTCCCAAAAGCCATTCCAGGAGCCAGCCAAGACCGGCCCATGAGTCCAAGCAAAAGCGTGTGTCGAACTATAGGACTCCCCGACACGGACCCTGCTAGGACCGTCTGAAGACCGACTTCGGCTGTGAAGGGAGCAAGCAACAACACCCCAAAATACGAACGGAGCTGTGGCTCGGCAACCCAAATACCTGTACTTCGAGCTTGTACCCTGCAATGCGGGTTCGTCCTTGCAGGGAGAGTACTTCGAGCTTGCAACATAAGAACCCCACCCCCACACGGCTTATTCCAAGGATCAGGAGGCGTGGAACGAAGTGTTACCAGGCTACTTAGCCTGTGCGTTTCCAAATTATTCTTTGCCTGTCTATTAAACAATTACGTACACGCAGTTAGAAACAGTAGTTGATGCCAAGGTACCTCTCTTTCAAGGCCTTGGCGGCTCGGTCCTGTTCGCAGCAGCTGGCTTTGGCAACGCTGCTGGGTTGATTAGTCACATGGCGACAAGGCGGCAGGCACACCTATAAGTAACGACAAGGATGTGCATGTTGCGCATTCCTTTATGCCCCACGGTTCTTTAGCTGGCGTTGACGCGCTGTCGCGCACAGTAATTCAGTAATTCCGGAGTAATTCTATGCTGCCATTGCTAGCATAACCAGAACTTCTGAAGTTGTTCCATATCACCACGGAGTAGAGACTGATGGTGACTGCAGATCGTCTTTCTTTTGCGATGAGACAAGGAGCTATGGGTCAAGCAGTTGCTGTGTCTCTGGCTAAATCCACCCCGATGTTGGATTGCAGTCCAGGGTAGCCTGGCCTAGCCTAGACCCGAGGACGGTGGATGAGTTGTGGGATGTTGTGGGTACGGGGTTTTCAGGTGGTAGCTGCAAGCTCCCCGCCTGCCACTACCCAACTTAACATCGCCTCGCACTGAGTCGGGTTTTTACAGTCAAGTCCTGCTGCAGGTCTCATTGGTCCAGCAGCTGGTGCAAAGCGGAATGTCGCCAAATGCGATTGATGAGCCCTGGAGTATAAAGTATAAACACGTTGAGCGGCCAAAACCGGTGGCGTCGGGAATGCAGTGCAAGTAAGCTCATTATCGCAGCAGCCACGGCAGCGTCGATCGATAATCGCGTGTTCCACGACTTGTCATTGCAATTTATCAGCATGTGTCGGTGACCGTCCGTCCGTGTGTGTGTGTGTGTTTGTTTGTTTTTTTTTGTGTGTGTG
>CAJNJA010018154.1:0-25205 GCA_905231915.1 Symbiodinium necroappetens | reverse complement strand
GGAGCCACGGAAACTTCATTTTGGGAACCAGACTTTCGGCCCCAATCATCTGCATTGCTTGTCGGGCTGGTTTGCTTCCCGTATTGGAGGTCCAAAATCCGTGTCGCTCTACGGACCCTAAAATTGGACCAACGCACAGTATTTTGGTGTAGAACTGGTGCCGGCAACGGCTGTAAGCGCAGAAATAATCAACTTGCCAAACCCAGGTCCGGCTTTTTGAGGGATCAGGGTTGGGGGATCAGGGTTTAGGGTTTAGGGAATTTAGGGCAAAGCTAAGCCTAAACTTAGACTCTTCAACCTGATGGAAGGTGGACGAAGGCCTTCTCTGCACCGTTCTGGAAGCCGGTGTCCGTGTGGGCAAGGCCTGCCCAAGCGGGTTTTCGCTTTGGGCCCCAAGCCCAGAGCTCCATACGCTGGACTGCAAGTCCTGAATGCTCAAACTACATATTCGACCCAAGCCTTAGACTTTGACCCCTAAAGTCCTAAAGGTCCGAAGCCGGAGCGTTAGAACATTGCCGTTACTTGATGCCTTCATCATAGTTGGTTGGTAGTCTTCGATGGGGGCGATGGTGACGGTGATGGAGAGAAAGAAAATGTTAATGGGGATGAGGGTGACGACGATGGTCACGCTGATGATGGTAATGATGACGACGACGATGGTCACGATGATGATGGTGATGATGACGATGATGATGACGATGCGGGTGATGACGATGATGATGACGCTGGTTTGACGATGACGATGATGATGATGACGATGATGATGATTTTGCCAATGATGATGATTATGACTACAGTGACATCACCAATACCAGTGCGTGTTCCGCGTCGTAGAAGCTAAGGTACCTAACGCCTCAGCCGTTGATAACGAAATATCCCACGTCCCAAAGGTCCAGGTGGTGCAGAAAAAGCTCAAGACCTTCTATGGAGAGGGGGCGGAGTTCCCCGTGAAGGTGACCGGGGCCCATTCCTTTGGCTCCCTCATCAAGGCCCGAGCTTCTGGGTTTCCGGAGCTTTGTAGTGGGATATGCAGGCTTCTCTATTGCAGCCCAGCCAAAACCATAGTAGGGTTATATTTAATTTCTCCATGGGACTTCGGGGGTCGTGTCGAAGACCAGACATGTTGTTATACATGTCGTGGAAAGGCCCTCAAAAGCTCGCGGGCTGTTCCCCCGAATCCTTTGTCCAAACTGCAAAGCTGCTGAATATAGAAGCTCCAAGCCTTAAAGCCGAGAGCCTGAGACCCAACATCTTGACTCTGAGGCCCTTGCAAGGATTCCAAAACCCTGAACCCTATTCCCGACACCCTGAACCATCCTGGACCCCAAGCACGGATCCCGCACCTGAAAAAACTACACCCTGCACCGAAAACCCTACACCCTAAAACCTAAGCCCGAAGCGAACTTAAATCCCAAACCCTACACCTCGCTTCTCAGGCCTATGGCTTCGTGAAGGATGTGGCTGGTGCTTGGGCTTGCTGGAGGGAGATGTCCATGCTGCGTATTCAGCCACTTCGGCGATGATCTTCTGTTGTGCATTTGTTTAAGCTCTAGAGTAAGAGGGTATGTGTTGCTTCAGATTTCTTACCCTTTGTCAAACGTTTTGTATATGTAGTGATGTGTTTCTTCCTTGAGTTCAGGGCGCGAAGTTTTATGGCTCAGGGCTCTGAGGTTGAGAGTTTTAGTGTGTTGGCCATGACTCTCTTATTCTTTTTTTCCTTGCTATGTTTCTTGACGGGTACTCCGAATAGTACCGGGTGCCAAAGGTCTATTGGCCATCGTTCGGAGCGTGCATTCTTCTCTTTATTTGAGCTTACGACCGTTTTGGGGGCATTTTTGTTCTTTCAGCCAGGATGTGGATTCTACTGACGAGCATGGCTCGGGTCGCGTAGAAGAAGTGTTCGCTACATGAGTACTCCGCCCATGTTCCAAGGGCCACAAGGAGTTTGATATCATGAAAGATACCTCTTGAACCCATATCGTACAGCAATCTAAACTTGCCCACCGTTTCGCAGCTTTTTGAAGCTTAGGGGTACGTAGTAGAATGTACTCTACCTTCGCCCGAGCAGTCCCAACCTTTTGACCGGGTTCCGCACTTCTGATCGCAGGGCTCCAAGTCACAGGGGGCATGGACGGCGATTTGTTTGTTGAATATTCTGATTTTGATATCTTAACTTCATGAGGAGTTCATGTCATTTGATGTATGTTCGTATTGTGGTACCGTAAATTTAGGTTCTTTAAACAGGACCCAGGAAATAGCTACAGCTTTCTTCTTGAGGGACTTGTGGTGTTAAGAGTTTCTGCCAACCTCCGCTGCCTCCCTGGGATGGCTCTTCGGTTAGACATGCGGATCCGGGCTGCAGTTCGGGCAAGGGGTGCGAGATCGGAAGAGAAGACCACGTTTTGCACATCGAGCGGTTCTCTGACAGGGTGACAGAACGGAGTGTAGGGCACCAGTACCGTGACCCAGGCCCACGAACATCACCCTCGGCTGCATGGTGGAGGTCCCATCCTGCCTTGCACAGGATTCTCCCCGCACTGATTTTGGGGCCCTTCCTAAACCCTAAACTTTGGCGGAATGTTGTTTCCTATTTCAGCACCGTTAAGCATCAAGCTTGGACCCTAAGCGCTTGTAATCGTAAAGCCTAAACCAGAACTCTCACTAACCTCTAAACCGGCGACCTCGTATTTGTTTTGGGCCTTTCGGCGGGCTCCCGAGTTCTGTCTGGAGGCTGTGGCGAGCAACGGCGACGTCGACGGAGCCCACGAGCTCGTCCAGAGGCGTTTTTGGGTTTTAGGGGTCTAGGGTTTAGGACTTTAGGCTTTATGTATTTAGGATTTAGGGGTGAGGGTTTAGCTTATAGGGTCTGCATGGCTTCTAGGGATTCGGGTTTTTGGCTTCAGTGGTTATGGTCGAGTCCAGCGTTTGGAGTCCGAGGGCAAATCCTTCAACCGATTGCAGCCCAGATCTAAGACATCTAAGGCACTGGCTTCCAACGCGCTACTTGTTTTAGGGCTACGCCGTATAGCTGGCATAGCTTCAACGTAGTTCCCTTGGTCCCTAACCCTTAGACCTAACCCTTAGACCTAGAGAGTAAATTTTAAACCCTGAACCTTACGTGCTAAACTCCGTTTGAGCAACGCAAACCCTAAATCGGAAACCCCCCAAATCCTGCAACACTTGAAACTTCACCAAACAAGGTCTCTTGGCCCCAGGTCTTTAGAGGTGGCGACAGCACAACTTTTTGAAGCTGCATCACAGCAGTGGGTGCGTACTGGATATGTTGATATGTTGGGTTTGTACAAAAGGGCAAGAAAGACACATCAAAAGGCTTGGCGGTTTGACACTGAGGGATGAGGGCTTCGCGGTATCTCGGCTGAGGCTTAGGGTTTAGAAATTGTCGTTAAACCCTGAAGCCTAAACTTTAAACCCTAAACCCTAAGCTCTAAACCAGTTGGGGTCTTCCATCCGAGTCCCGTCCTCAGCCCTGAAGCCCAAACCTCAAGCTGCAAGTTCTCAGTTTTTGATAAATCTCCCACAACCCTGAGCCCTGTCCCCCAGACTACAAAACCTGGATATCTAAAGCCCTTAAGCCCTAAACCCTAAACTGTACACGAACCCTAAACCCTAAACCCTATAAGCCCTAAACCCTAAACGCCTTGAAGCTTCAAAGAGCAGCCGGCTAGAGGCTCCTGGAAGATCCGGAGACGAAGTCGCAGGTCCCATCTGCATCGTGAAATAGGGCTTTGGGGTTTGGGGTTTAGGGTTTAGGGTGCCGTCAGGGCTTTGGGGTTTAGGGATCAGCGGCTTTGGGCGTTTTCGGGGGCTTTTGGGTTTCCGGGTTTCTGGTTTCGGTGTTTTTCGGTGTAGGCTTCAGGGTAGTAGTGGTGTTTACGCTCATCGACCCTCCGGCCGAGTCGAAATCATTCTCCCCGGTTCTCCGAAAATCAGAGGAAATCCATCCCAAAAGAAATCTCAACAACGACAGGTCAACGCCGTCATTTACGGGTCCATCCTGAAGGGCTTCAGCCGCAAGAAGCGCCCCTGGGCAGCGGAGCTCTAGGCCTTATAAGTCCCCCAAAGACCTTCTGTTTTGAAGTGCGGTTGATGATGTAAGTCCTGCTTTACCCATAATAAGGAATATACCATAATTCCCAAAGCTTGGGGTCCTTAAAGTCATGCAGGATTTATATCATCAGCAGTATTGCGGTTTGATAGGCTTTGTTCCAAGGTGTGCGAGAGCGATTCTTTTTGGTCTCAAAATCGGGCGCCTGACGTCTCAAACGCTAACCTGAAGCTCTAAAACATAGATAACTTTCATATGCCCTCAGGCCCAAACCCCAAAATCCAAGACAAAACAAACCCCAGAACCTCCAAGTCCGGAAAGTACAGCCAAATCATTACACCCCAAAGCTCCAGACCCAAGACCTACCAACACTATTTTTGGGGGTTCCTATATGTATAGTATACCACAAGCCTTACTCCTGGATGGGTTTTTGAGTATTGTGTTTTTTGGTGTCATATGAATTTTTGCTATGTGCGCATGCATTTACGCATGCTACTGCTCACGAAGGTGTAACATTATGCATCATGTTATGTATGTACAGGCGTATACACGTGAATGCACGGGCATGTACATTCTTAATTCTTAATGTTACACATGCACGGAAGCATAAATGCACAAGCCCGTGCATGTGTTTGCCCTACTACCACAATACAATACTCCACTTCCAAGCGGAATGAAGAGTCATTTTAAGTAGTTGGCTCATTGACTGGGTGAAGGTCTGTGTGTTTGTGTGAGTACTCAGTTGAGTCTGTATTTTAGTATCTCAGTGTGTCAGTATGGCTTGTTTATAAGGCATCTCACAATAATACACAGCCACAATGATTATCGCAAGACTGTATTTCTGGAAGTTGAGGAACACACATACACATCTGTTTTTTTTATTGTGGCGTCGTAACAATGCACACAGAAATATGGGCATTCCTTCCTTTGCTCATACAGGGATACATACACGCACAAGCCTATGCATGTACTTTTATTTATGTGTTTGCACTACCATGGTACGCTCTACTACCACAATACAAGTTGCACAGCAGATGTGCCGCCGCTTGTAAGCGAAATGAACAAAATAGTAAACTTGATGCGATTATTTCAGACATCGTTCCAGCTTACTCTACAACTTTAACACCCGGTAATCTAGGGTGCAGAGCCTTCCCGTATTCTGATTCCCTTATGTCCTGACTCGGTGAAGGTCTGTGTGTTTGTGTGAGTACTCAGTTTAGTCTTCATTACAGCATCTCAGTATTTCAGTATGATTCAATAAAAATGACTTGCTATGAAGGGCCCCACAAACAATGCAGAATTACACGGACTGTCGCAAGACTGTACTTCTGCAAATCGGTGAACACATATTATACACGTGTGCTTTGTGCGGCGCCGTAACATATAATGCATCAGGCTTCTCTTCAGTCTGTATGTACACAGGCTAAGAGGTCGGTGACATCATTCATGCTTAGACCGGTGTGTGTATGCATCTATAGATAGAGGGGTAGATAGATAGACAGATAGATAGCTAGATAGATAGATAGACAGATAGATAGATCGCAGATAGTTGAGTATTGTATATCCACATGCATGCCTGTAGTGTATATGTAGATACCAAAGCATACTTCCTGGTGTGGAATGGACTTTCCCAGTAAACTCATAATACAGTCCAGTGAACATTGGCTGAATCTAGACCAGCTTACATCTATTCTGTGACATGGTGCGCCGGTCTATGAAACGCTAATTAGGGAATGTTAAGATATGTAATTATGTAAGGCTTCCACGATTCCTTTTGGTCCAAGCAGGCCCCCTCTGGATGTCCTCCATCCTTGCGGTATCCTGCTACATAAACTCGGCAGTCCCTTCTGTATTCAAATACTCAAGCCCCTATACTAACTCAGCCAAGGCATGGACCGGGTCTGGGATGCTTTCAACGAGATGCAGGTGTACGGAAACTCGACGGAGGTTTGGGGGCTGTATGGTTTAGCGTTTAGGGTCGAAACCTGTATGTCATAGTATGTGGAGGGTTCAGGGTACAGGCTTAAGGGTGTATCTGGGGTCCATGGTCTCGCAACTGAGCAATGGAACTAAAGTTAAGATGAGGTATGAATCAACACTCAGGCTTAAGCTTGAATGCGGGAACATCAAGAGAACTCAGTTTATAGATGTTTAGCGACGCCAGTACATACGAAAGCGCCTGATAGCAGCAGACGAGAGATAGGACTCAAGACATAGTTCTGATCATGGTGGAGCCCAACTTCCTAACTGCCCCAGCAATAGTCGCTAGAGAATATGATGGTGATTGTATGGGCAAGTGTGTTGCGACCATTAGCAATATCGTGATACGAGTACTCGCAGCATCGTTGCTGAAACGGTCAAACAGATCTTGACCATGGTGGTATGCCTGCATCATGATCACCATTACCATCATCATTCTGATGCTGCTCCTGGGGCTCACGATGATGGCGATGATGTTGATGATGAACAATATGATGATGATGATGCTGCTGCTGATGAAGATGATGATGAAGATGATGATGATGATGATGATGATGACCAGGATGGCAAGAACAGTAATCAGCCTGTGAGCATCCAGGCGGCTTTCTTGCTACTGTGCAGAGAAGTCTGCGCTTCACGAAAGATGTGCGTGCTCACACCAGCTGCTCCTGTCACTGTTCCCAGCCTCAACATAGGTTTCCGTGCGACAATACTTGCCTTCAGACGCAAGCCCACGTGACAAAGTCAAAGGAGATACAGGGCCGGCAGCATCTACGAGATGCAGGGGCTTCTTTTAGTTGCTAGCTGTTGGCTCGTGTCCGGTGCTGGGGAAAGCCTGTAGTTTTCTGCGCCGAAGAGGATTTTTTGCAGTGTTGTGGGATGGGTTCGAGTCCTTCCCAGGTTGTAAGGTCTGGATTGTGGGGTGTAGGGATTTGGTTTCGGGTGTTGCGGGATTTCAGATTAGACCATGCAGCAATGACCTTGACCCTTCAGTCTGCAATGAAAACCTAGACCATAGACTTTAAGGCTCTAGCCTTGAATGTCCCAGGAATTACACCGACACTCATGAGCTTCAACGCAATCCTTGATGGCTGCGTGCGCAACGACGAGGTCGACAAGGCGTATAGCCACATGGGACCTGAATTACAGCAGTTCAACGAGCAGGAACAGACAATTGAGGACGCACGTGAAGGGGACAAGCTGCTAATGAGATGATGCCGATGCCTGTGATGCTGCTGATGACGGTGTTTTTGATGCTCATGATCATGATGATGATGATGACGACGACGACGATGATGATGATGATGGTGAGATGATCATGATGATGATGGTGATGGTGATGATGATGATGATGTCAATGATGATGATGATGATGTCAATGATGATGATGATGATGAGGATGAGGATGATGATGATGATGATGAGGATGAGGATGAGGATGGTGAATGACGGTGACTAGTGCGAAACTGATCTGCTGGTGGTGGCTTTGGTGATTATGACAATGGCCGAGAGAGATGAGACGGGCGCAAAATAACACAAAATTATCAAGTGTGACACAGGAGCAGCAGCCAGAGCAAAACACAGAATCATAACCACCACCACCCCCACCACCACCACCAACAACCACCACCACCACCACCACCACCACCAGTACCGCCACCGCCAGTACCGCCATTCCCGCCACCACGGCCATTACCGCCAGCACCCCCCCCAGCACACCGCCAGCGCCAGCGCTAGCACCAAGAATACTGCCATCAACAACAGTAATGCCTATACAGCTGATCCGCCGTAACGCTCAGGTTGCCTGCAATACTCGCGGTGTTCAGAATGAGTAACCATGACAATAACCACAGCACTCTAACATGAACACTCAGAAGATCGGCTTGATGATGACAGTCATTGATGTCCATGGCCATCGGATCCTTTTAGAAATCTGAGGCCAGAGGAGTCAAAAAGATTAGAAGGACCGCAGCAGCATGATCACACCCGGAAGCAACAAGCACACAATTCGCTCCAGCATTATACTACGAACCTTAACCTCCTAGACTGAGTTCAGGGTTTAGGGTTTGAGGTCTAGGTCCAGGGTTAAGGTTTAGTAGTTTAGGTGAGCCGTTTACGCCTCTGCTTCACCCGCAATGCCTCCTGTCTTTCAGGGTGCCGTTCTACATCAGGCTCATGGTGTCTCGTTCGGTACAATGGGGGGGCGGAGGGTCGGAATCACTGGTAACAGTATCCCTTTGTAGTCTTCGTGCAATTGCAGGAAAGATACTACAAAACCCTACTCTAACCATTCAGGGCCCAATTTAGGATGTTTATCTCAAGAGGGACTGCTGTGCCAGATTGGTGGCTTACTCACCACCATGCAGCAGTATGGCTTCAAGCCGAACCTCATCACATACAGCACTTTGATCAAGGCCTGGGGTGGAGAACGTGGGTCCGAGCTTCGGTTTCAGATCAGGAGCTTGGAGTTTAATTAGGTTTGGGGCTTCGGGTTTGGAGGTTGGGGAGCTTCGGTTAGGTATGCGTCTGATTGTAGGCACCTACAACGAGCTTGCCATGAATGATCTAGTTTTCTAGCATGACGGTGCTGAAAAGCCACGCTCTAAACCCTTAAGCCCTGAACCGGCCGCCAGTAAGCACGGGCATTAGCTGAGAACCGGGTGTCCTGGCGCCTTTCAATGTTGGTATTGGCAAGGCCGCAATCTATGAGTAGCAGAATGACTGTCATGTCTGTGATCAACCGAACTCTTGTCCTCAAACTACTACACTGCATTCATCATCTTCAGGAAGCTTGCCCCAGACACTAGATCCTGTCTTGCAGTCCAGTGATGCAACATTTTACCCTAAAAACCCCAAGCCTTAAAGCCTAACAGCCCCTAAACCCGTAAACCCCTAAACCGCAACCCGTCAGCCCCAAACCGCAAAGCCTACATCAAAGGAGCCTCTGGGGCCCTCAAACCTGCAAGCCACAAGTGAGGCGCATGGCCTTTCTGATATTCAGTCTTAGGTGGCAGCCACGAATGACCCTTTAGAGGCTGCAGAGCATCCCTAGCCCTTAAGCCTGTAAGCCCATGTGAGCCCCTAAACCCTAAACCCTAAAACCCTAAATTGAAGCCCCCAAGCCCGAAATCGCGCAACCCTAAACTCAAAAGCCTAGTTCCAGCAACGGTGCTCCCGTAACGAGGGCTACTGCGCCGCTGGAGACATGCAAAGTGCCTTTGAGGCCGGCTTCGCCGTCCTTTTCGGATTGTTGAAATTGAGGCTTTTGCGATATTTTGGGTTTAGGATTTAGGGTTTAGGGCCCTTTGGGATTGGGTTTTTTTCTTTTTCGGGATTTTGGGGTTTCTATGTTGAACTCAAGCCTTAAGGGTTCAGGGTTCAAAAATCGGGTTTTCCGGGCTGTTCTGATTGCTCTGCGCATTCTCAGTCAAAAGAAAATCTCCTGTCTTATCTGCTTGTTTTGATTGAGTGGCACACATAACCCGCCCCTTCAGCCCCGGTCTTCAAAGGTTGACTCGAAAGAGCTCACCTCGTGGCATTTTCAGGAAGTGAGAGCTCAGGTAAGCTCCGGCATGCTGGACCTGAGAAGCTTGAAGACCCAAAGCCCTGAAGGGATTCAGGGTTTAAGGTTTGAGGTATTTTCGGGTCAAAGTAATTCATCCGAAATCTTTCTAGCTTATAGTCACCCGTTTAGAACCGTGACAGTGAGGCGAAGCCTTTACAACCCTTAGAACCTTTATGGTCACCTTTCTGCAAAAGAGGACCGGTTTAGGGGTTCTTGACGCTTAGGGGGTTTTTAGGAAGCAGGGGTTCTTTAAAGGTTCTTGTTGGGGCTACGGACTTTTTTGTGAGGGTTTGGGCAGGTTTAGGGCTTGGGATCTAGCGTTTAGGGTTTCGGGTTTGGGATTCGGGGTTTAGGTGGGCTCCAGCGAAAGGATAAAAGGGATCCTAAACCCTAAACCTTAAGCTCTAAACCCTACAGTCCTACAGTCCCAGCACGTTCCCAACTTGTTGGAGTTTACCATAAACCCTATTCACTTCGAGAGCACACGACCCTAAACCCTAAACCCATTTACTTTCTGGCAGGTCTTTCGCCAGCTCCGCTCGGGCTCTGAGGCTCCCGACGAGGTCGTGTTCCCTGGCGCACCAGGAGGTTTGAGGGTCCGTATGAGGGTGAAAAAAGGGTACCCTAAACCCTAATAGCTAAACCGCAAACCCGAAACCCTAAACCCTAAAGCCTAAACCGTAAACCCGAAACCCTAAACCTAAAAACCTAAACCGTAAAAAGGGAATCCTGCAAGGGCTCCTGAGAGGCTCAGGGAGGGTAGAGGCTTCGGATGTTGGGTTTAGGATTCTGGTGCTGTAGGGTTTCTTGGATCCCGAAGATTCGGGCGTTTGAATTGCAGCCGTTGTTTTTCGGCCTTCAGGATTCAGAGTCAGGCCTAGACTTCCCAGGAAAAGTTGGCACAGTACATCCAAAGCCCGACGCCGCAAAAGCTGAAAAGCAGAACATCATAAGCCCTCAAAGCCCTAAGCCCTAGACACTACAAAGACAATCTTACACCCCAAGGTACAACACCCTCCTGGACGGCTGTTTACAAGCCGGCTTGGCCGAGGAAGGCACCTTGTCTCGACTCCTTTATAGAGGTGCTGGATTCGATAGGATTTCAGGAATCTCGGTTCAAGCTTTGAAGGATGTCATGTTGTAGGTAGGGCTCCATGGATGAAATCAAAGGTTCCCTTGAGGTCAGTTTTCTGGGGCTTCACCGAAGCTTTGTCGGGGTGTATCGGTTTTAGGGAGGCGACTCCCTAAAGCCTTAGCGTGTAAGGACGGTTACGAGCAAATCTTTACACTGGACCCTGAGACGGCTCTCTGTTTTGAGAGGCTTATCTTAATCTCAAGCCGCCCCTTGCCCCAAACCCCACAACGCCGGAAGCCGTCACAGAACCTTTAAAGAACTTCCATTCTACAGGAGCCTTAAGGAAGATCTCTTGTAGAGCCTTATCAGCTAAACCCGCAACCTCTTGAGGAGAGAACCTGGTGGAGACCATGATGGATCAGGGATTGGCACCCAGCGTCTACACCCTGAGCTCGCTGGTGAAGCGCCTGGGCCAGGGGAAAAAAAGGTAGAAACAACCGGAGCTCGCTTTTGTTTTCCCTGGTTGATTCTTGTCTGAGGGTGCATCTGGGACTGTGGGTTTCGGGCTAGGGCTTCGGGGATTTAGGGTGTGGGGCGGAGGGCCTTTGTGTGTTGCGTTCATTATTTCGGCCTATGGGTCTGGGGCCGGGGTTTCGGATTCAGGGTTCAGGGTGTAGTTTGCGTTTTGGGACCACCTAATGCTCCACCCCGAAGTAGCTTGCTTGCAAGAGCTTTTTCGCTTAAAGCGGATCGCCCAGAGCATCGTTGACCAAGACCTTAGCGTGTAGAGCCCACTGTCTCAACCCTAACCCCCAAGCCACCCCCCAGCCTCGAACGCCTACGAGAGAATCACGGTTCAGACTTCTTCAGCATCCGCATAATTTCCAGGGCATGCGGTATCAGCTTCGCACATAAGCTTGCCCGATACATCCCTACAGCAAGCTGAACTCCCCCTAAACCCACACCCCGGCCCTTAAATTGAAGGGGACCAAGAAGCTTTAACTTGTCAGCCTTACGATTACCCCGAACCCCAGCCCCAAACCCCAACTTCGCCTATCCTAAACTCTCAAACTCCTGTATTTTAAAGCCTTATAAGCCCTGAGAGCCCTAAGCCCTTACGCCCTAAACCCGTAAACCCCAGACCCAGATGTCTCAAACCTTCTAGAATTATATAGAACTCCAATAGAACTCTTATACTACTCTTATAGAACTCTTGTAGAACTCTTATAGAACTCTTCTAGAACTCTTCTAGAACTCTGATCCTTTGAACCCCAAAGGCGTACACTGGGACCTGCTCCGCTCAGGATCCTGGCTGGTGCCAAGAGGTTGGATCGTGCCTTCAAGTCCCTCGGCTTGGGTTTCATCTTGTAGTGTTGTCTGTTCTAAAGGGAGGGGGGAGAGCCGAGCATTTCTGTCTTTTTTTTTTTGGGACGTTTTAGGGCTGGGCACAGAAGCAGCCCTCCACCCGAAACCCGAAACCCGAAACCCTCAATGCCCCAATCCACAGACGCTAACTCCTAGACTCCTAGACCCTAAATCCCCTTAAGCGCCTCCAAACTCTAAACCCAAAGCCCTGAAGCCCTGAACCCTAAACCCTGAAGCCCTAAGCCCTAAACCCGACACCCTAAACTTCGTCTTGAGAAGGCCTAAACCCTACGCCCTAAACCCTAAAGGCGACTTTAGAGTTTAGGGCCTTTTGGATTGTCGTGGCCCTCCGATGGTTCAGGCCTTCGTACCTGCGCTCAGGGCATAGACTCTAGAAGTATAGTCCGACATACCCCCAAACCCCCTAAACCCCAAAACCCTAAACCCCTATTTTCAACTCTCCGCCCTGAGGGTCTGCGAGCATGCCTCTTCTCGCTTTCGCTTCCGCTTGAATGCCCAGCTCCAAACAGCTCTGCTCCAGGAGGGGTAGGGTTTGTATCAGCCGTCAACCCTCAAACTCTCAGCATCAAAACACCAAAGAGCCTTAAACACCTCAACCCTAACAGCCTTCAGCCGCATCTTTGAAGCTTTCTTCGCCCCGTTTTTCCCTGAGACCTCCCCAGGCTTGCAATGGATTTGAGGCTAGGCCCTTCAAGCCCCGCGAACCTCTAAACCCAAAACCCAAAGCCCCAAACCCCAAACCCTAAATCCTGAGCTCCGGAGCCCGAAACCCAGAGAAATCCCAAAGCTCCCCCGGGCTCGGTTCAGAGATCCCGCTTCTGGATGACGCGACAAGACAAGGCCCCGCAGAGCCAATAAAAGTTACCCCCAAAAACCCCTAAACTCTTGATCGGGTTAGGGCGGGTTTGGGGTTCCAAGTCCAAAAGCCAAATGCCAGAATCACGCCATTACCGCCAAATCCCAGGTTCCGGAACCCTGGTCTCTTCCCAAATCCCGCAGAAGCTACTCGCAAGCCCCTTGCAGGCCTGCATCACCTGCAAGGCCTACGACCGTGGAGCTCGCTTCTACTTGAAAACGCACAAGGCTCGAACGCACTCGATGCAGTAGTTCAATTGAGGGGTTACGGCTATCTACCTGTCTACCTATCTACCTATCTGCCTATAGATAGGTAGGCAGGTAGGTAGATAGATAGGTAGGTGGGTCGGTAGATAGGTAGATAGGCAGATAGGTAGGCAGGTAGGCGTTTCGGTAGATAGGTAGATAGGTAGATAGGTAGAGTCGGTAGAGTGACAGAGAGAGAAGGATAGATAGGTAGGTAGATAGATAGATAGAGAGCGAGAGCGAGAGAGAGAGAGAGAGACAGAGGCCCGGGGGGCTTGACCGACCCCCATGCCCGAGAGAGAGAGAGAGAGCGAGAGAGAGAGAGAAAGAGATAGGTGCGTTGGTAGATTGATAGAGAAAGTGATACAGGTAGCTTCCTGCAGCAGCATGCCTGCGAATGCAAGCACGTCGGGGTTTTGGTCTCGGCTTGAGGTTTGAGGCTCACACTGGGTTACGGGTTGTGGATGGCAGGATTCAGGGCACTGGACTGTTTAGGATGCCACCGCGTCAGGACCGCCTATCTGCAGACAAGAAGCCGCTGAAAGCTGCAGACAGGGATGTTCCAGGGAAGTGTTTTCTTTCATTCCTTTCAAGGGAGGGAGAGAGAGTGTGATCGATCCGGGGCTTATCAAGACAGTGCTTGTCGGGGATGAGGGCGCCTTCTTCATTGCATCCATGCTATGCCTGCTGTCCCCCTGACTCACAACTTTCCAAGAAGGTTTCTGGGCCGGGGGTTTACGTGAGGCTCAGGGTGCAAGGCTTCAATTCGGTTCACAACACCTGACCCTGGACCCTACAGAACCTAACTCGAAGCCCTAAATCTTAAGCCAACCATATGCCCGAGACTGTGGGAGCCAATCCAAAGGATCTGCCAGTCGCTGATCCGCGGTCTCGTCTACACCGGGAAGGTGGCATTCTAGGTTATGTGGCCTAGTATAATGCATAGGTAAAAGTCTAAAACAACATCATAATAGATCAAAGCGTATAGTATCGTTTTCCACGATTACTTATATCGTAGTATGTTGCCTTCGCTATTCTACATCACATTCTGCTAGGCTGTGCAGTATCATACACTGTTTTGATGTACTTTGCTCATACATCGAACATGATTTTATATTTTTTAGTTCGTGTCAGCTGATCTTATATCAGCACTACTCTATACGACGCTGTATCATACCAGGTCACCGCTTGTTTAAAAAATGTATGTATGTATGTATGTATGTATGTATGTATGTATGTATGTATATATCTGTATATCTGTATCTGTATATCTGTATATCTATATATATATACACACATACATATCATTCTGCTTTGTTATGCTATGTTGTGTGGAATTGTACCGAGGGGTATCATCGGCATCATGTTGTATCATCTGCAGTCGTTTGTATCTTCTTTACAAAAATACCATGTTCTATACATTAACACGTCAGTGTACATATTTAATTACAAGTTTGGTTGCGCTTTGTAATGTGTCATGTCAATGTTGGTTGTGTCATGGTCGTGCCATGTCAGGTTGGGTTAGGTCATGCTGCTATGCTGTGCTATGCTATATCAGGCTATGTCATGTCATGTCATGTCATGTCATGTCATGTCTGGTGTTGTCTGGTTATGTTGTGCTACATTATGTTGTGTTGTGTTATGCTATTTTATGTTGTCTTAGGCTAAGTTCACTTATGTCAGTGTTGGGTTACGTCATGTGGAGAGATATTGGAGCTTCGTCGAAGCTCTGCGCTCAACCCGGATGCTGAAAGTCCACAACCCTTCCTGAAGACAACACCCTCAACTCGAAGCCCTAAGTGCTAGCAGTGCTGAACCCTACACAGGGTCCCAAACCGCAAGGCCAAGAGCGGGAGCTTCAAAGAATGGAGGACCCTAGTCAGACCGGAAATGGTATAGAAGACATGGGATTTGTTTATCGTTCCTAATCAATGCCGTTTCCAAGCCTCTAGCATGCCGTATTGACACCATGCTACATATGTATGAGAGCCTCATACACCCCCGTTCCGTGTCCTGAAGTCAGGTGGAGCTGGCAGCGGATCTCCTCCGCGCCATGCTTGGGATTAGTGGAGCCTCCGAGGTGAGCTGTTTCATGGGCGTAGGATCGCAAGTTTAGGGCTCTTTGTAAAGGCCTGGGATCTTGAGCTTAAGGCTTTTGGGGGAAGAGGGTGTTTCTTTCAAATAGGGTCCGGGCTCTTTTTTTGCGAGAAGGGTTATCCCTAAACTGAACCCGAAACCCCAAACCCTGATCGGGCGCAGGTTAGTGGGAGTTGCGGTCTTTTCAGTTGAGGCCGAAATCCTTTTCTGCTCGAAGTCCGATGCCTGCAGAACACAAGGGATTCTTAAGGTAAAGCCTGGGTTCTCTAGTATCTTTACCTCGAAGTCGGACCCCTTGGTGTTTAGGATGGATTCTTGGGGTGTCCCAATGCAAGGCCCGATCTTTTGAACGGTCCTGAAAGCCCAAAGCCATAAATCGTTAAAGCATCTTAGCTGCCCCATGCCTCGTACCTTTCAGCACCCCAAATCCTGACTTCCTCCTATAAGGGTTGCCATGAAAGGATACTATCTGAAATCTGATCTTTGCAGGCTGCAAGCCAGCATCGAGCAGCGCAGGACTTCGATCAGGTCGAAGCGTTGTTCTTTCTAGAGAATATGGGTTAGTTGGGTTTCGAGTCTGTGAAAAAGCTCACATTGCCTTGCGGCCTGTTGTTTTGGCGGCGGTTTAGGCCTGTTTTTGGATTTTTTGGTGCCAAAGATGGATCTGAGAGGTTTCAACAGCTTAGTCCTGTCCGTCGAAATGGGCGCGAGACAATGTGTGAATTCTTCGGGCAGAGTCTATCTTGGAGGTCGCTTGTGCTTCAGGTGCTGAGGGCTTTAGGTTTAGAGTTATAGCGCCCTTTATTGCCATTGGGTACGAGATTATCGGGGGGTGTTCTGTGGAGCTCTGGTAGGAAAGGTTTTGTCTTTTTCAATGGGAAACTGACATCTCCATGCTCATGATCCACGCTTGCTCGTTTGAAGGGCATTCCGAGTCTTGAGCTTTGCAACAAGGCGTAAAAGATGCGGATTGCTTGAGGCCGTGAGCCTTTGAACTGGCTGTCACGTAGGAGGCTGAGCAATTACCCATACTGCATCACTATTCCTTAGGGTTCCCTTATTGTCAGTATACTAGAGTTTACATCCAAGACGCTATTAAAAGAACTATAGAAGTCCCCCTATATGACCTTCATTCCTAAAGCCCTTAATCTCCGAAGGCGCCCTTCCACGCAAAACCGTGAGACCCTGGAACCCGGAAGCCTCAACGGTCCAGGGGTTTAGGGCTTTTGGGGTTTAGGGTTTAGGGTTTAAGGTTAACTCCTCTGGCGAGGCTCTATCTGTGGAAGTTCTCAAAGCCCTGGCAGAGGCCAAAGGCTGCAGGGCTGGGGGTGTTGGGGGTTTGGGTTGATGGGGGGTTTTTGGCGCAGCACCCTCCGAACATGAATTAAGTTATTAAGGCGCCTGGGAGCCTTGAAAGGGGCTTCGGGGCTTCGGCTTGGGGGCTCTGGGCTTTAGGGTTTAGGGCTTAGGCTTTTGAAGGCTTCAAGGCTCAACCTGTGAGGCTGAGTTGAAACTATCCCCGGCTCCTCTTTTCGGGCGCTTAAGATGGAGCCTCGTGCTTTCGGGATATTCCTGTTCAAGGTTTGGGTTCAAGGGGGGCCAAGAGTTTTGGGGTTTCTGCTGGGCTTCTATAGGGTTTATCTGTAGTTTGAAGGGGTTCTCATGGGGTGGGTATCCATGCCAGGAGTTGCTTGGCGCTAGGGCTTGGCAAGAAAGCCAGAAACCTGAAGGCTTCCAGGGTCTTTATGGGCAGTCCCCTAAGCTGTATAGAGTCACGTATCTATGCAACCCGGTACCAGAACCCCCGTCATTTCGTCTTCGGATTTATGCTTTAAGCCTGTGCTCTGTGCCATGGGAGGACACGGTGGCCGGTTGCCAATGCTGCCCGAATGTTTCGTTTACAGCAGGATCTCGCAGAGTCACCCTACGACTCCTTGGCACTGTGCCTAAACTAAACCCTGAAACAGAACTACGATGAATCCTGAAGCCTTGAACCCTCACGCTTGCTGACACCAGAACAGGCTACCACTCGGGACAAGCTATGAGCCTCTTCCAAGATCTGAAGGCTCGTGTTCGGGGTTGACTGGTTTTGGGGCCAAGCCCCGAAAGCCTAAACTCTAACCCTAAACCCAAGGCCTTAATGCAGCCCTACAGGATTTGGGATCTTCGGATGTAGGAGTTCTGGAAGACGAGGGGGCTAGCTGGGTTTTGCGGTGGCCGTACACTACCCACCTTCATCAAAGCGCCCTTCCTCATCTCCTTCAAGAGGATCCTAAACCCTACGCGACGTACTCTAAATCCTAAACCCCCAAGCTTGAACTTATGGCTTACAGCTTGCATGCGAAATCTCCAACCGCCTGGTGACGGCATTTCCTACAGGCCGTTGAAACTTGGGCTCTTCACCCCAGGCTCGTCAACTCCTTCGACTGCCCTCGCACCTCTGGAATCTGACGAGTGGCTGTGTACCCTCCGGGGTCCTGACCGTATCTGGTTAGCATCCGAACGCTCCCCGGCGCCACAGAGGCAAGGGCTCGGCGTCCAAGTGTTCCTCCGAGCGAGCGGACGGCGCCACCAATGACGGTCGCAGAACAAGCAGCCGGTGCAGCGCAATGCCTACGAAGTGGTGAAGGTCGCCTCAGCTTCCGGGGAGGTTTACCCAAGCGGCTCAAGTGCCGCGTTCTGAGGCTTCAGAATGCCGCGGATGATACCGTCGGCTCAGATCCACCGTGCGGAGTGCGCCAAGCTCAAGGCCCCCATGTGCAGTGGCCTTGCCAAGCGCTTTCGATTCCTGGCTACGCGGCGCCAGGCATGAAAGTGCCGAGTGTTCCCATCCGCGCCGACGACGACAACATTTACATCAAGGTGCCTGGCTCAGTTGGAGGTAAAAGGTCAGTTCTCGAGGTGAGGGTGCGTGCCGGTCAGCCCATGCTGGTGCCATCTGCCACAGGAGTTGCACCGGCTCCCCGGGCACCAGCCGGAGGAGCCGCGTCCGGGGGTCTTCTCACAGCAAGACCTCCCATGGGCATCGGGGTTGCAGCTGTGTCTTGCCAGCTGGGCCTGTGTTAGAAGATACTGTCACCGGGGTCTGTGCATATCCGGGTCAGGGCTTGAGGCTTGGCAGACCATGACTACGTAGCAGATTGTGCACACTACTGCTAGAACTGGGTGATCCGAAGGGTCAGGGTTGACGGGCTGATCTCCGCAGCTTGAATGAAGCTTCGTCCTGACAGACCTGCGGCTCGAAGTTCGTACAGGAACCCAGGAAACTCTCCAACGAGCCGTGATGGCACTTCAACTTCTATATCCTCTTTTGGGGGCATTCCTTTGGGACGAAGCCCGCCTAAATTCGTATGCCATGGCTGCAGCCACAGCACAGGCGCACCTGCCCGAGCTGCTTGGCGGGATCATGCCCCTTGCTGCAGTGGCCCCGGCCTCGCAGTACTATGGGTCATGGCCGCCCCGTGGTTCCTGGATGCGACCAACCACTGACCAAGGCGTCGCGATGCTCCGAGATGGGGCACAGGGCAGCGAGATGGCGCTGGCATTGATGGAGTGGCAGGGGTGTGCCTGCCTGCGCGGCTTATGCCAACCGCCTCCTTGCGCAGCGTGGTCGCTGTAGTGGTGGAATACCCCGGGATCCTGGGCTGAAGGAGTAGTGCAAGACATCCGCTTCTTCCAAAACCCAGAACCAAGGGCTCATGACAGGAGGGTTAGTGCTTGACGCGGGGTGCGCCCACAGGCAGCTTCACATGGTTTGGTCCTTCACGAACGACTTCCACAACTTAAACGACATCGGTGCCGACCAACAGGTTCAATGAGTGGGCCGCCCAGTGGGAAAGATGCTTGTGGGATGTGTGCCACACCGGGGCCACTGCCTGCAGCGGAAGTGCCCCATCAGCTCGGCTTCCTGTTGCTGTGCTCGGAGTGGTGCGGCCTGCTCTTGGTGGTTGATGTTGCTGCTCAGCCCGGAGATGGCAACCCAGCCGATGGCCGACAAGACCGCCAAGGTTTCGAGATTGCGGTGAGCCTACAGCGACCGGAGTGTCTGGGGCAGGGCTGCTCGTCGCGGTGATCGATTCCCGGAAATCCCTCAAGTATGTCGACGTCAGCTCGGGCATTGTGTGGCGATGGAAATGGCACCGGTCCCCATGACCCACTGCTGGCTTCGCCGCGTGAGGGACAGCTCCGCAAGCGATGATTGCTCTACAATCGGGTCCGCCAGGTCCCGGGCAGCTCCGGACGCCTCCGCGGACTCGCGTGGGGGTCCACGACTTCTACCACAACGGCATGTATACGGGGCCGACGGTGCCTGTGCTCAGGGAAATGGTTTTCCGGCAATGCCCAAAAGCACTTCATGAGTGGACGCAGGAGATGGAGAGATGGAGCAGCAGCTATGGGAGGCCTGCACCTTGCACGGCTAGGACTCGTGAGGGTCGGTTCATCTTCGTCATTGGACGAGATGAGCCTCGCACAAAGGCTTAACCAGCGATGGCTGAAGAAACTCGAGGCGACGGAGAACGCTGAACTTGGCCCGGGCAGCTGCCAAGACATGATCTCGGCATGGTGGAGGAGAGCGTGGGAGCAACCGACTCCGGCCTACACCCAAAGCAAGGCCGAACACTGGGCGCCCTGCAGATGTGATTGGCACACTTCCCCGGCATCGTCGTCTGGTGATGTGGTGGCTCCGCTGAGCCTGGACATGGCTGTGGACACGTGGATGCTCACCTTGCGAATACGACAAATTGATGAACCGGTTGAGCCCGGGTTTCTCGCCAGAGCGGTCGCAGACAACATAGGGGACACCTACACCCGGATCATGGAGCAGGACCGCCAGACAGTCATGCTTGCCATCCACAGGTTGGTGTTGCACCTTTTGAGTGCAATGGGCGAGGCAGTCCGGGTGGCCGTCGAAGCGAGGGAGGCCACGGAAATGGTGGATGTCCCCCTTGAAGCGGACCTGGAGAACTTGGGACATGAGCTGGGGGACACGGGCATGCGCACAGCACTCCTCGCCACCTTCGCAGGTGACGCCACGTGGACGCACTGCGACGATGATGAGACGGGCTGGGCTCTGAACTGGCCATCCGCACAGAGGGTTCCGGTAATGCTGTTCACCAGACCACCCCGTGATGATGCCGATATGGAAGTGCTGGCACATCGACCAACGCAGACGATACATGGAGACCTTCCAGCCCACCAGCTCGACACGGTGATCCTGAACCAGAGTGGGACCACTGGCCATCGCATGGAAGCTGCCAGTCCGCAGCAGGAGTCCCGCCCGGAGGAAACCGTGGATTATGTGGCAGGTCTGCGCACTCCTTCGCTCCTCGCAAGCAAAGGGTGGTGATGATGGAGATATCCAGTGGGGGCACAAACCGCCCATAGCGAACGGTGAGGCTGCCGTTGAATGAGAACGGGGCGTTGGTGTCGCTGCGGCTATGGACCGCGGACGAGGTCGGGTAGAAACTCCGGTGCCTCTGGTCGCGATGCCGCCTGCTGAACCATCGTCGGTGGGGGCTGTGGAGGGGCCTGGGGTTACTCTCGAGAATGAAGTCGACAGTTGGCAGGGTCAATTGAGTTCACGGAGCAGGACATAGCTCGTCTCTATGGGTCGGCGGTCTTGAGCATGATGCAAACGGTTCGTGCCTGTGTCTTGGGAGATGGAACTGCGGCAGAGACACAGCGCAAAGAGGGTGACAGCTGAGGGTATGCGAATGTTGTGAGGGTTGGGGCACTGGCAAGGGCTGCCGAGTCCTCCAAAGGTTTCGTGAAACGGAGCCCCTTCCTGGCCCCAGGACCTTTCGTCGGTAGTTTCGGATCTGCAGGCGGAAAAAGGAGTTCCAAGACAAAACCCAAAACAGACAACCTGTAAGAGGTCTTGGCTTTTCGGCGAGACTGGGACCGGGAAGATTTCGGATTCTCAAGGGAGCTCGTTGTCTTCGTTCAAGATTTTCCGGCAGCTTCTGCCTCAGGATTCAGTAGGTTTTGGAAGCTTGGGGTTGCCGGGTTTAGGTTTAGGGTTCCTGAACCCTACACTCCGTGGCTTTAACCATGGAAGATTCCTTGGGGTATTGGAGGTGCAGGACTTAACTTGAGGTTTGAGGCTAGATGGTGCTGATACGACACCACTGATGCTTTACCTGCTTAAAGGCCACTTGGTTGAACCTCATGAGCAACTCGGGGGGCGGGGGGTCAGGGGTGGGGGACGGGAGATGAGTAAAATCATGTTGTAAACGCAAACGCATAGACCAAGCGGAAATTTTGCACTTCATAGCATTTGCAGCTTCTAGTGCTAAGCAGGGTCAGGGAAAAGGTCTCGAAACCCCGCCGAGGTCAGCAACCAGGTAGACACTTGTCTCGGGAACGTATCAGTAAACCGAAGACCCGAAGTAGTCGACATTTTCGATAAGGAACGTCAGCACCAAACCAAACTCGAAACTCTGAACGCAAAATCTTGAAAGCCTCGCATAGCCCGTGAAAGCTAAACCTTTAAGCCCTCTCCCTTAAAGTCTCACCCTCAAACCCGGAAGAATCCGTAAACCCTAAATAAAAGCCTATGTCATCGTGAACCCTCAAATTCTAAGGCCCAAACAAACCCGCAAGCTTAAGCCTCAAGCCCAAAACCCTGAATCCCAGAAGCCCAGAGCCCTCAGGCCCTTAGAACTTGAAGCAACCCTTGCCATCCAGAGGAACCTACACCCTTCCCTTTAGATAGAACCGTTGAAGCGACCCTGACAGAAAACCCTCATAGTAGAACGCTGAAAGCAACACACTAAAACCCTTGAGCTCCAAACCCTACACCTACAGAACACAGGCTATAAAGCCGGATTTGGAGCTCGACTACGACCTGCAGATGAGGATGGAATCTCGAGGCCGGTCTTGGTTGCATATAATAGAGGGTGTCTTAATGATTCGAAGAGGGCTGTAAAGGGTTCTTCACAGGGGTTGGTTTCAAACAGGATTCCGTACAGGGCTCTAGGATTCTAGAGGGTATCCCCTATTACAATTACTACTGCTCCTGTCTTATATGGGGGCGGTATTGTTTGCTTATTTCTTATCGTTTTTTGTATTTGTTCCGGCCGTGCTGCTTCCAAGCAAGCAAGAAAGCCAAGCCAAGCCAAGCCAAGTCAAGCCAAGCTGCCCTTTGGCCAGGCTAGGCAAGGCAACCCAAGGCAAGGCGCAGCAAGGCAAGGCAATCAAGGCAAGGCAAGGCAAGGGAGGTACCCGAGAGAATATATGGTGAATCCGAGATGATGAACCTGAATCGCCAACTGAAGGGGCGTGTTTAAGATATAGGATGAGTACGAATCGCGAAAATATGATGGACCGGAATCGTCAAATGAGGGGGCGTGTTTAAGATATATGATGATCCGGAATCGCCAAATGGCGGGGTGTGGTCAAGATATATGGTGAATCCGGTATGATGAACCGGAATCGCTACATGAGGGGGTGTATTTAAGATATATGATGAACCCGAATCGCCAAATGAGGGGGCGTGTTCAAGATATACAATGAACTCGCATCGCTCAACCGAGGGCGCATTTTCAAGATATATGATGAACCGAAATCGCCAACTGAGGGCGTGTGTTTAAGATGCAACATGAACCGGAATTGCCAAATGAGGTCTACGGCAAAGGCGACAACGTGGTGAAGATATATGATATATATATATATACATATATATATATGTGTGTATATATATATATCTATATATATATATATATATATATATTATATCATAAACATAAACAAATATAAATAAACATAAATATAAATATAAAGATAAAGATAAAGATGAGGATAACGACAACTATAAATATAAATGTCAAGATCAAGATCAATATCTATATACATATATATATATATACATATATATATATAGATATTGATGACATAAATAAACAAATAAATAAATAAATATACATACATACATACATACATACATACATACTTACATACTTACATACTTACATACATACATACATACATACATATATATATATATACATATATTTATATGTATATGTATACATATGGTGAAACCCCGAACAAAGTTTGCTAAGTGACGCCAAAACAAGCGGCTAAGTGACCCAAAACGGTGCGGACTCGAGTTTGCTAAGTGACCCCGAAAAAAGTTTTCCAAGTTACCCCTGGCCCCCCTGCTGTGGAGGAGAACTTCATGTTTTCCCCTTTAGACGGGGACCCACCTGGCCGCGGGGGGAGGGCTACGGAAGAAATATAGAAAAGCCAAACGGAACAAAAAGAAGGAAACCACCCAAGCCCGGTATTATATAATAGGTTATGACCAGGCTTATCAAATGAACGGCTACTATAAGAGTTCTGCAATGGTCTAGGGGTCGAGGGGTTTAGGCTCTTCCGGCGTTTGTGGGTTTGAAGGTTTCGGGCTTTGGAGCTTGGGGCTTAGTGGCTTAGTGGTCAAGTTCATGAGTGCTTCGAGCGGGCCTTCCGGCAGTCTGATTGAGAGTTGGATGAGGGTTTTTTGATAAGATGCTCTGCTGACTGTCTCTATATCTTTCCCGCTCGGGTTTAGGTTTAGGGTTTTGGGATCTATATTCAGGGTCTCTTGTCAGATCTCTTTTGGCTTATGTGGCTTCTGTAGCGCTATGCTTTAGTTTATGGCTTTTCCGGGGCTTTGTTTGTGCTTGTTTTGGTGATTTCTGCTTTCAGAATGTCAGGGTTGTTTAGAGCGCCCAAGCCTAAACCTTAAGTCCTAAATTCCGAACCCTAAGCCCCAAACTCTACCCCACCGCCCGCCTACCACCATTAAAAAGGCAAAAGCACTGCACAAAGAAACCCTGAACCCTGAATTTTGTGATACATTACAGATTAGAAATGTAAGGACGATAAAGGGAATGTTGCTACTAAGTGTCTCGAGGCCCAGAGTATTTACATCCCAAATCCTTGTCAATGTAGCTTTCGTTTTACCGCCAACACAGCATTCCAGTGACTAAAGCCCCTACATTCCCTGAAACAACCTATTCTAGGAACTAGCCCCTTTCCCTAGACCCTTAGTCCCAAACCCGAAACCCTAAACCCTAAAGCCTAAGGCCCAAGCCCGAAACCCTAAACCCCAAACCCTAAACCCTAAACCCTAAGTCCCAAACCCGAAATCCTAAACTGATCCGAGGCACCAAGATCTCCAAGCCTTACCGTTGACCTGCGGCGAACTTCACTCCATGACCTTTTGCGCCCGAATGGGCAAGAGGATGCTGGGCTAGGGCCTGCTCCTCTATGCTGCATCCTGGCCACATGGTTTAGGAATCTTCACCATGACGAGGGCCGCAAGTTTACTTCATGTCAAATATCAGCATCATGTTGTGTGGCTGCGAGTTCGTGGGCATGGATACGCGCACGTTCCGTGTATGCAGACACGGATGCGACATGTATTTGTATATAGACGCACATCCTGTGACAGCCGAAGGTGACCGCCAGTCAAGACTCACCTGAGACAGCCTGCTCGCTGTGAGACGCATGATCCTGCCTTCTCACTCGTTCAACTTGACCGAGCATGCAGGGAAGGAGGAAAGGTGCGCAACAAGTTCTCATCGTTCTTCGGCCTAGAAGACGTGAAGCATTGTCAGATGTTCTCGTCACTGTTCGGTGTAAGTAGTCGCTAGTCCCTTACTGCCTTTGTCAGTTTCGTAAACTACCGAGCCCCAAGTCTTGTTGAGTACTGCGGCATGTTGGTGGCCAGTGATTAGCTGCCAGGTTCCACAGAACGAGATGCATTCGTGATCACAGTAAGGGGACTGAGGGATATGAGAGCCGCAGTGCCAGTGGTGCTGTCATCGTCATCATCATCGTCATCATTGTCATCATTATCATCACATTAACATCCTCATCATCATTTTCCTATAATTCACCATCATTTTCCCCATCGTGTTCATTGTCAGCGTCATCACCATCACCATCAT
>CAJNJA010018149.1:0-10704 GCA_905231915.1 Symbiodinium necroappetens | reverse complement strand
CTACCACTACCACTACCACTATCACTACCACTACCACTACCACTACCACTACCACTACCACTACCACTAACACTACCACTACCACTACCACTACCACTACCACTACCACTACTCCTCCTCCTGCTGCTGCTGCTCCTCCTGCTGCTGCTCTACTACTACTGCTGCTACTACTGCTGCTACTACTACTACTACTACTACTACCACCAGCGAAACTGTAGCGGAGCTTTGTGTCGTTTAGAGCTGCGCCTTCTTGCAACTTGCGGTCCGCCGGGAATGTAGAATCTTGGCTTGCCAGAAGTACCTAGGTGAACCTTTGGGACATTTTCATATTTTCCCTTTACCGTATTGGGCCTAAGAGGATCTTGTTTGCGAGCATTTTTCAGAGGCTTTAAAGGGCCAACCTAGGTATGCTAGTTTTTCTATCATGTTGCTAGCCGCGATTATGACATTGAGGAGAGCCCTGTATCGTGATTCGCAGTGATGTACGTTTAGTGTTTACTTGTCGCTCCTACTAACTTGTAGCATCTCATGATTGTTGCAGTTGATTTAGCACCGAGTCGAGGGGCTTCCAAGCTCGCACCACATTCGCACACCGTGTAGAACTATTTTACGGATGCGTGTCTGTGTATCTGTTTATATTATTATAATATATATATATAGATAGGCTTGTATGTATATATATATATACACATATGCACACAGATCTGTATGCATATCGGCATCCTAAGCGGGAGTTGACACTCAAAGCTCCGATCCCATCTCCAAAATCCTACTCCTACAACTTCCCCGAAAATCTACCCTAAAGGGACCTTACGCTTCTTCTGTCAACTCAAGCCCTACACCCTCGAACCTCGACCTTGGGCTGAGCCTGGTGTGCCTGGTGATGAGGGATTGAATGAGATGTAGAACTCTGATGAGGGTGACTTTCGAGGTTTAGGGTTCAGGGTTTTAGGGTTTAGGGTTCAGGTCCCGAGGCGGATGGCATTCAAACAACAAAGCCCGTAAGCCCAACACCTTCAAGCCTGAACCGGTCGATTTTGAACACCTAAACCAGGCCGGCCTTTTTGCCAACAGCTGCATCACGCAGCGACCGCTTTTGCGCGAATCTCGGAACTTACTCAAGCCGCGGAGTTTTGTTTATTTCTATCTTCACTTGGTAATGGGTAAGTCTAGTACTAGTACTTGTAGCTTTATGATGAAACATTAGTATTTGCAGGCAAGTGTTGCTTTGCCCTTTGTTCGTCGGCAATGGCATTGCTACTGTTGTCATCATCGGTGGTTGCTGTTGATATGACGACGTCATCATTGCTTCTGCCACTGTCCTACTATACAGGATCTCACCACGAGAACTTGGGGGAGTTCAGAGGGTTTGGGACAACAAAAACTGACCAGCCAAACACTCGCCCAACCGGAAGTGTGCAGATGAGCCCTAAACCCTCCGAAACCCAAAGCCCGAAGCCCTAAGCCTAAAATCCAAAACCCCTAAAATCCCAAAACCCTGAACCCCAACCCTACGAAACCTTGAGCCTCAGACTCACGCGCTGACGCTGGTTTGCCTTCCCCCAAGGGTTTAGGGTTTGGGTTTGGGGTTTAGGGTTTAGGGTACAACACCCTCCGCCCTACTGTACCCAAAAGCCTATAATGCCTTAATCCCTAAGCTATAGGCCCTAAACAGTAAAGCAGTAAAGCCTGTAAGCCCCAAACCCCAAACCCCCAAAGCCCTAAACACGAAGCCCTGAACCGTTAAAGCAAGCCCAAACCCTGAATCCAGATCCTCTGGTGCCCCGGGAACTTTGGAGCCGTTTTTGTAGGATACTTATGATAAGGACCCCCAAGGTCTTCATTCCAAGAAACCCGTATGACCCCTTATGAAGCTCTCTTTCGAGCCCTTAAGAGCCCCAGACCACGAAGCCAAAAAGCCCTAAGCCGAAAGCCCAAACCCTTAACCCCAAACGCTGCTCATCAAGCTTAAACACCCTTGATCAAGCTTAAGCACCCTTGAGGGAAGACAACGACTCCGACGACAGCCCTCGCGATCACAGTCCAACAGCAGGGAAGGAGCCGCTGCTGGGCTTTCGGGAGCTCAAAGCACGTGTTTTTGGGGTTTAGGGTAGGTTTTCGGGTTTAGGGTTTAGGGCAGGGCGTTGTAGGGCTTTGCAGGGCTATGCTTTGTTGGGGATGGGGCCCTTATTATTGGGATCAAGGGTTTAGGGGCTGCGGGTTTTAAGTTGAGGATGTAGGAGCCTGACGAAGCAACGTCAAGTTCTAAGGAATACTCAGTAGAACCAGAAAAGCAAAGAACCCCCGAACTTGAGTACTCCAGCACAGCCGGTATATAAGACTTTCCCCCTCTTACGGTCCCCACACGTCCGTATGGCCGCCGTATGCGCACTATAATATACTTCCAAACCGTGTTCTAATTATTAAGACCCCGATTATAGCCGTATCGTAAGCTCCTCATCAAACACGCAGCCGCGAGGAGAAGTCCAAGTCGAATCCTATGCCCGGGCCTTAGTAATTAGAATAGGGCTTTGGGGTACATTCTACTATAACTATAATCAGGAACCCCCTAAAATAGTAGAGGTAATCATCAAGGCCCGCCCCCACAGCCTTGGGTGAGGGGTTCGATGTTTTCGGGTCTTGGCGGCCCCACCTGTGGTGTTCGTCTTTCGAAACGCGAGAATTCGGGGAGATGATCCTGATAGCAATATAGGGGCATATAGGGGTCCTCATCAAAACCTATACTATTTTGGGGGTTCCTAATTACACTTATAGTATAATATACCCCAAAGTAGGGCTCGAGTTGTTTCATGAGGAATCGCGGTAGCCCCAGTAACCCATCACACGTTGCCCTACCATGGGAAATTGCACGCCTGGTACGCCTGATTTGTCGGACAATGCAGTGGACCAGCAGCATCTGCTTTTTCCGGGCAAAAAGTTCGAGGATGTCCTGACTTACGATTGGAACATGTTCGTCACGAGAAGGCCGACAAAGGAAGCGAATCCATGAGCAGGCCTTGATTGATGGCATAAAGGCATAGCACGCAGGCTTCTCTGGAATTGCATCCTGCATCCTATTAATGTCGGTACTCTTGGGATGAAATGTGACATTGCAATGTGATCCTTCAGTGGCCACCGAAAAAGAACTCCAATCCACCATTCCCAGTTCGCTGCTGTTGTATTAGTTTTCTTACAGCAAGGATCCTGAGAAGAGCCATCAGCCAATGTACGGGCCTAAATAAATAATCACCAGTACTATTTTGGGGGTTCCTTCTTATGATTATAGGATAATATACCCCAACCCCTATTCTCATTTAATAAGGCCCCTATACAAAGACCCCCACCGGCATCAAAGTTGCAATGGAGAGGGACAAGGCCAGCTCGAGTCCCCAGGGTTTCCGGGGTGATTTTCTAGGACTTATATGGCACACTGGGTTTGAGGTTCAGGGTTTAGGGTTTAGGGGTAAACTCGAAATCGAGTGCTAGATGTTCTTCCACCCAGGCTTCGCAAGTCCTTGTCCTGGGGGCAAACAGAGGAGGCTGGCATTCTTGTTTCTCTGTAGGGCTGCACAAGAATCCAGGCAGGCTTTATATATATATATATACAGCAATACATACATACATGCATGCATGCATACATACAGAGACAGACAGACAGACAGACGGACGGACAGACAGACAGACAGACAGACAGACAGACGTACATACATATACATATAAACACCTGCACACAAACACAGACACACACACACACACACATATATATATATGTGTATATACATATATACATATATACATATATATATACATATATACATATATACATATTTATATATACATATATACATATACATATATACATATATACATATACATATACATATATATATATATATACACATACATACACATGTTTATACATGCACATCTATATGTATTGTATATGAAATCTATGTAATATATGTACAGTTAATATGCATGTATATGTGTATGTATACATATATACTATGCATATACAACGAACATATGTTATATGTAGGCAGAAAGGGAGAGAGGGAGAGAGAGGGACAGAAAGAGAGAGAGAGAGAGAGGCTGCTAGCTAGTAGCTGCAATTTCATCCCTCCGTCGTCCGTGTGTCCATCGGTCCCTGTCAGTGTCCCGAAGGGTCTTATTGTCGAGTCTTAAACCTTAACCCATGTTAAACCGCATTTGTACACTACGGTTGATGGTACAAATCCTGCATTACCTTAAGGACCCCCAACTATGGGAAATATGGTATTTTCCTTATTGTGGGTAAATGCAGGATTTACATCATCAACCGTATTGATCCGCCTTACACCCCAGAATTCCAGCAAGCTGCGGCAGGTTGGTTGAGCGAAGTCGTCGGCCGGGGGCTTGTTGTGGAGGGATCTGCGTTGCTGATGTTCGTTTGCTGGATGTCTTGTGGGCAACTCCCCAAATTTTTGTTACAGCGTTCCACCTGCTGGTGGTTCATGGCAGTTCATGTGGTTTGGAGGATGAAAGCAGATGTACACTGGCGCTGTGTTTCACACTTCAGATCCTTCTTCGGGCTTGTGCTGGGCTTGTCCTTCTTCTTGCAGTCCTGGGTCAGTGACAGTGCATAGGTCCCAAATTCAAGCCCTGGACCAGGTAGCTTTAGTCCCGGAAGTGCAGACTTCTAGCCGTAAGGTGTCGCAGAGCCTGAGCCCCCGCGGTTTTCACCGGAGTAAAGCACGGCTCTTGTCCAAGGCTTCATGTCCTTCTGGGGTCTAAAGTTCAGATCGGGTTCTAAGTGTCGTGTTGATATACCGATTCCGGGAGGAAGGGGAGAGTTCCAGATTCTAGATCGCTTTTAGAGGCAGTCCCGCAAAGCAATTCCTCATGGGGTTGAATCCAGAGCCGCTACAACCAAAACCGAAAACCCCTGTGGGGCAACTTGCCCTCTCAGCATGCTGGCCAATGAGGATGCCGACTGTGAGCCACCAGTGAGTTCAAAAACCGCTACTGGGTTTCCCTCAGTGTAATATAGAAGCTTGCACGGGTAGCAGTACTACTCCCTAGCGTTCCTCAGTATAGCTTACCATTGAACAAGAAAGCATCCGGCAGTCCTACATTTTCGGGGTCTTGTCATCCGGTCTCCTGAGCTCTAAGACCCCCAAACTCTAAACCCTAAACCCTAAACCCACGGAATTCCCGTGGGGACCTGAGAGATCTGCGAAGCAGCTCTTTCTCCTCAACCTACAAGCCGTCTCTCCGGCATCTCTGTCATCTGACGCTTATGATTAGCATCAAGTTAGATAAATGTGATCTTGAAGTATCAGGGTTGGTGTCAGTTGGCTCGAAGGGTCCTAAAGGTCTTAAACTCACCAAGAGCCCTATATACGAGAATGTACTGTTAGAAACTATAGTATACTAGAAAATATACGAAGCCATACTATTGTATACTCTACTAGTACATGATATACCATACTAGCACCCGAAGTCCGGAGTTGGAGCAGCGCTGGCTCGCTGCCAGCGTGTCGCCAAGCTCGATGGGAGTCTTTGGGCAGGTTTCTCTGCACTTCTTGAAGTACACTATAGTATATTATAGTATACGACCTTATATGATAGTATATTACAGTATATTTATATTATGTTATATCGTACTATACCATAGTATATCATAGTATATGAGAGCGTGTTACAGTATGTAATAGTATATGACGATGTATTATAGCATAGTAGTATATTAGACTGCATTATAGTAGAGCACTTTATGTGACTGCATATCGCAGTCCACTATAGCATATCATGGTATGATTCATGTTTAACTCTCTCGTAGGGTTTTGTAGAAGCATGGCTACGGTGGACGATGGATAGAACTGTTTTATCTCGCAGCACTGGCAGATGATTGAGATCTTGCAGGGTGCGGTTCATTTCTGTTTCATGTACAAAGTGAGCGCAAAGGGACTGGATGTGTACATCAGCTTGCATGGCTTGCAGGTCAGATTCTCGTGACTCTGCTGTTCTACAGCTGTTAACTGCTATGCCGAGGCAAAGTCTTCTTCTTGATATCATGATAGTCATCTCTCTATACATCATTGCATCCGATGGCTGATGGCAACAGACAAATGCACGAAAGACCGAACTATGTTTCTAACTTCTGCTCCTTCACATCTGCGTTCCCCCCCCAGCGATCGCCTGCGCGCTTCGCGCTGTCTGCGGCCACAAGGCAGCCTCGTGCAAGCGAAAAAGCAATTGGTTGTCGCAGAATCCTGGTATTTGAGGGATCCCAGGACTTAGTAAGTCGGGCGATAGGTACCGTAAACTGGGGTTGCTACAACTACGTAGTGGCCTACTCACATTCTACCTACTAAGTCGACTGATCTTTTCAGCAGAGGTCATCGGGGATATTCGTGTCGGGATAGGGCTGCCGGCGGGTTACGTCGTTTCCAAGCCTGAAATAGCAGCATACACTCTCAACAGTACTCGCACTCACGTCGTCCGGCAGTATGAGCAGAGGAGGACTCGGAGGCAGGCATGCAGTTCGTGACAGAAGCCCTTCCAAAGAGTAATATCGTCCACATGCAGTCCCTGATACACTCATACTGTTCATACTATCACATAGCAAAATCCACATGCTAGTTGAAAGAGCCGGGTTCATGCTTTGTTTTTTTATGCTTCAGGGGGTACGTCGTGTCATGACTCGAGTTTTAGTGACGGTTTAGGGAAACGCAGTACTACTACCATGACTCAGCGATCACAGCCGCTGTAACTGTCACACAGACTATGGTGGATATGCGAGCATCATCAAGCAGCAGCCCCGAGCAGAGATCCTCAGCGATACAAATCAATCACAAAATCAAACCACCAGCCACCCCGCAGTAGGAGACGCCCTGATGATGACTCAGATGCTATTCTGCTTTTGCAGCATAGAGGGCTAAGCTTTTGAACTCCCAGCTTAATGACCTCTTTTTGGGCCGATGCCATTTCACGCTGAGGAATGCTAGAAAGCCAGAACCGCTACACTGACAAAGAGCATGGTAAGTCTACTCGCAATGGTGATGACCACGACGTACTATTGATGGACGGACAACAGCTTGTTTTGCTCATGAAGAGGAATCTACCATAATTCCACGCGGCTTTTGTACATCAGCAGTATCACGCTGCAAAAGCATGGTGAGTTTACAGTTTAGGGTTTAGGTCTTGGCGGCGGGTTTGGGTTAGTTGAGCTTTATAGACGAGGAGCGGAAGTGAAGGAAAGCACACCTCTATGGCACAACTGCTATGACCGTGTTCCTGTAAGTCTTGGATCGCCATTTAACAGACATATGCGGGGCCGTATGGTGGTTTTGGAGAGTTTAGCAGATCGGCCCTGACACGGAACAGCCTCGCCTGAAGCCCTAACAACCCGAAATGCCGGACTTGGCATGGTGCGGGTGCACAGACTGCGACTTTCGGCCCTCAGTGGAGATGGGAGATCGTGCCAGTAAATGTCCTCGGACACAGCGCCTTAGGGCTTAGGCTTGAGAGGTTTAGCGGTGCTTCTGAAGGAATCTCTACAGGTTAACGGAGTCGCAGCAGAGGTTAACAGATCCCAGAAGGATGCCGAAAGCCGAGGGCCAGGGCGCGCCGCGGAAGTATGACAACCTCATGTGGCCGCTTGGCAAGCCAATCAGTGTTTTAGTCATGACGAGAATACCTACTGTACAAGACTAGTCAGGACAACCAGATTCTTCTACTTCTCCCGCTGCTGCTCAGGCAATAGTTAGGACAACTATGCTCACAACCAACACCACATCCACGACGACGACGACTACTCGTGCTGCTGCAGCAGCTGCTGCTACTACTACCACGACGACGACGACGACGACTACTACTACTACTACTACTACTACTACTACTTCGACGAATACCTCTGCAGCTGCTGCAAACCAGGCCTGAAACCTGAAAGCCTGAGCCCCGAAAAGAGAGCCTGGCCGAGCGACTGGGGTTCGAGAGCTTCGGATGTAGACAGAGTACTGAGACAGCAAACATTCCAAGCACTGTCTGCTCGATGCAGACTTCTCCTTCCTCGTAGTGTTTTCTAGGAGCACGGCCTGCCCTAGACCCAAAACCCAAAGCAGCTAAACCCGATAGAACCGCCCTTAGCCCCACGCCCCAAACCCGAAGGTCCTAGCCCTTTTGTATCCTACAAACCCTCCAAACACTATTCTGAACTCCTCAGAAGCCCAAAAGGACGGGCTCCACGAAGTCTCATATAACCCTGCGTAAAGGCCGCTACCACCATGGAACTCCCTACCAAAACGGCCCGATACGCCCACTTTGTGAACATACCCTAAACCCTAAACCCCTCCCCCTCCAGCAAAAAAACAGGCTCGAGGAGCGCTTGGGGGATGCGGTCCACAGCGACACCGCCCCTTGCCAGCGAGTTTTCTCGTTTTTGTTTTGGGTTTAGGGTATAGGGTGGTTCAGAGGGTGTGTGTAGCTGCACCCGGCACTCAAGCAATCTGCAGCTTCCGAAAGCTCAGCCGATTCGCGCAAATTCTCCACCACAAGCCTGCGGGGTGTTTCGTTTGCAACCTGTAGTGCCTGGAACCTAGACCCCATCGTTAACCTCTGAATCCATAAACCCTAAACCCCAAATCCCCAAATCCCTAAATCCCTGAACCCTAAACCCCTAAACCCTACAATTGCTTTGGGCCTTGTTGCTTCAAGGACTCCTGGGCTGCGCCTGCTTAGGGAGTCGGCCCAGGGTTCCATGGTCCCACGCCCCAAAACTTCCGGACCCAAGAAGGCGAAGTAAGACCCAGACCGCCCAGACCCTTCCATCAGTGATTCTAAACCCTAAAATCCCTAAAAGCGTAAGTAAGCCCGAAAACCTAAACTAAGCCCTAATTCTGAGTCTTAAGCTCTAAGCCCAGATCCCTAATCCTTAATTACGCCTTACACTCCATGCCAAAGTCATGCCAGGAGGAAGACGCGGAAGCGGAGGAAGAGGAGGATGAGGACTCTGGGGACCCTCTTGGCACAGGGCATGAGTACAAGCAGCTGCTACAGGTTCTAAGGGGTACTAGAGAGTCGTTGCTAGGGTTAAAGTCGGTCTAAGGCTAAGTCTTGTTATAAGAGGGTTGTACACAGGGTCGTTGTAAAGGTCCTATAAGGCTCACGGTTTTGGGGCTGTAGTACAGTAGGCCTCAGAATGTGTTTCGGCCTTATGCTGTGGCCCATGCGTCGTTTTGGCTCTTGAATACGAGTCGTCACCATAGCAGTTATAGCAACAATAGAAGAGCCATAGTAGCAAAACTAGCTATAATACTGCTGCTGATATAAATCCTGCAGTACCTTAAGGACCCTACACTATGGGAGTTATGGTACATTCCTTATTATGGGGTAATGCAGGATTTTTATCATCAGCCGTAGTCCTCTTCCCAGGGAACTACTGGGAAACCGGCCCTCGACCCGAAATCCCGAAGCTCTTATGCTCTCACTGCGAAGCCCTGACTCCTAAGCCCAAAGCGGCCTAGAGCTTAGGGTTTAGGGTTTGACCAGCTTTGAGGCCTTGAAGTCCCACATCCAGAGCCACAGGCCCCCAAAAACAGTAGGCTCCCCTTAAAGGCAAACCCTGAAGCCGAGAGAGGAGGCAGCTATTCCCGTCACCGCGAGGCTGTGTCAATGCTCCGGTCGCTTGCAGGGCGTGCCCCATGGAATTTCGCATAAGTTTGTCGAAAGGATACCACCCCCCCCCCCCCACGCCTCAGTCTAGGTAGGATGTTGAGAGCATTAGGCCATTCTACCATCGTTATGTAGTATGTAGGGTTTGCGCAAGAAGGAAAACCCTAAACCCGGTTTGGGTGTCGGAGTAAGGACAAGAAATCCGCCCACAGCTAAACCCTATAAGCCCGACACCCGAAACTCTGCAATCACCCTACTTGGAGGTTCATGGGACTTAGCAAGTACAGTTCTAAGTACCCTTAATTGGGGTTCTAAGTAACTATATAAGTATAGTTACCTTATTTAAAGCCCTAGTTACGAAGTCCCATGAGCTTTTAGTTTAATTTAAGTACCGAGGGGTCTTTCCGAGCTCTGAACCCAGCCTCTGCACGCTGAGCAGGAAATCAGGGGTATCCGAAAAGCAGGATTGCTTGAATTGTGAGCCTACCATCCCTCAATGCTCAATCCCAGCATATAAGCGCTGTTCCCCTTACAATGCAATAACCCTTATCAACTCTAAACCTCAAGCCCTACCGCTATACATGCTCGTTCTTCGCGTGGCAGCCGCTGTTCCTAGTCCACTCCAGGCCCACTTCCACAGTAACGCCCGTCGCTGTTCCGTCTTCTCCCCCTTGGCTTCTCTGGCTCGTGGCCCTCTTCCCAAAATGTTCTGCTTCCGAGTCCCAACAGCCTTGACTCTTGTGGCCAGGGCTTTGCAGCACTCTGAGCCGGAGGCATGGCAGGCCGCGGACAGCGAAACACGCGCAGGTTTTAGGGCTTAGGGTTTATGTCGCACAGGTATTCGTCTTTTGAACCCTGGTGCTCGGCTGTTGGGCCGTGGGCGTAACTTCGATGTTGATCGCAGTGGTCATTTCAGTAGTAAAACCGTCGTCGCCGTGGTAATCGTCGTCGTCGTCGTCGTCGTAGCAGCAGTAGCATTAGCAGTAGCAGTAGCAGTAGCAGTAGCAGTAGCAGTAGCAGTAGCAGTAGTAGTAGAGGTAGTAGAGGTAG
>CAJNJA010018148.1:0-10705 GCA_905231915.1 Symbiodinium necroappetens | reverse complement strand
CAAAGGTTTCAGAAAGTTCCAGCGGTAGGGCTTCCGGTTTGGGGTTTTGGGGTTTTGGGTGTAGGGCTTGGGGTTTGGGGTTTAGGGTTTAGGGTTCAGGGTTTAGGGTTTAGGCTTCAGGTTTTAGGGTTTAGGGCTTTAGGGTTCAGGGTTTAGGTTTTAGGGTTTAGGGTTCAGGGTTTAAGGTTTTAGGGTTTTGTGTCTCCAGTCCTTCGCCCCCCAAGCCCTGATCCCGACGTCCCTTACCAGACGGCCTACCCAAAAAACATCCTATGCAACCTTGCAAAGAACACTGAAGCCCAAAACAAACCTCACAGAAGCCCCAATCCCCAAACCCCAAACCCCTAAACCGGCTCCTGGAACGACCGCCGGGTCTGTCGGACCTCCGGAACCACAGAGCCAATGGGCCTCCTTGGAGAGCACTTCCCGAGCAAAAAACGAAGCGAAAAGGGCATAGGCTCCAAAGTAGTTCCTTTTTGTGGTTCATATTTAGGACCCTATAAGGTAATCCCAAAAGGAACTACTTTGGAGCCTATGGGTAGGGTCTAATTAGGATTTACCTACCTGTTGAGATGGACGGACACCACCATAGTCAGGAATCCTACACACACGCTCTTTCTGGGTCGGATTATGCTCTCAAAATCCTAAACACTGTGTACGGTCTGGAGCATGGGAGTCACCCTAAACTCGACAAGTCCTAAGCCGAATTTATCATTCAGATTTAACGCCGTGGCGATGGATGGGATTTAGGGCTTTCGGAACCTGTCAAGAGAGATCCGAAACCCTGCAAGATATGAAGGGCTCATAAGTTATAATCATTGGAATACTGTTTGGAGGTAATTGTAGCTCTCTTATATAACTAGGCCGCACGCTAGCTTTCCAGACCACTTTACTACCAAAGACGAGACTCCACCGGCCCTCTATCCGAAATGCTTAGGGTTCAGGTTGCGGCCCTGGTACTTGGACTAGGGTTTTGGGGTGCATTATGGCAAGATAGCCCGAAGTAGTGACCATCAAGGGATACTAGCTAAAACAATCAGAGCCCTATCGAACCAAGGTCCTAAACGCTATAAAACCATGAAGAAACCCCAAAACCCTGAAGCTTAAAGCCTTAAGCCCTAGGACTCTGAACCCCGTGGCAAAAAGGAAGCATTAATTAACCGTTGAGATCAGGTCTGTCCTTGAGCCCAACAACACTCGCCACTGCTTGAACCCCTAGTTAACCTCAAACCCTGAACCCTAAACCCTAAACCCTAAACCCGTAAACCCTAAACCCCGAAACCAGAAAACTCTTAAACCCTAAACCCTAAACCACGAGGTGGCAGCGCCTGATCCCTGGCATCTGGCTTAGGCTTTTTGTTAAACTTTGGTTTAGGGTTTTAGGTTTAGGGTTTTATTGGGGTGGGGTGAGGTGAAATGCGGGAGCTTGCAGCCCTATGCAGACTCAAAAGCAGTCGGTTTCAGCGACGTAAGCACCTTGATGCAGACTGCTGGTGAATAGAACCCGCCACTTTCTGAAGGGTAGCCTTAAGATCCCGTTTCTCGTCCTTACTAGTCTACACAAAGATAGTCAAGTCTCACTGCTATGGAACCCAGGCGGGGAAACCCTCGCCCATGGTAAATGCAGATCCCAAGCCCCCTGAACCCTTCAATACAGAACAGCTACAAACTCAATCGAGTGTAGAACGCCATGGGCAAAACCACAGGATTCCAAGAAGGCTGGTTAAACATACGATACCTTGCTAAGAATAAAAGACCCTAGGAAGTAAAGATAAATATAAAAAATCCCTTTATATGAATATATATATGTATATATATATACAATTATATAATTATATATATATATGATTAATTGATTTATTTGATTTAAATGCTGTATTTATTCAGGTATTTAGACATCAGGGTCACCATTCATCTAAACATCCCATCTCAGCCCTAAACTCTAAACCCGTAAACCTTAAACCCCTAAAACAGAAAACTCTTAAACCCTAAACCTCTAAACCCTAAACCACGAGGTGGCAGCGCCTGATCCGTAGCATCTGCTTAGGCTTTTTGTAAAACGGGCCAGGTGAAATGCGGGAGCGTGCAGCCTTATGCAGACTCTCAAGCAGTCGGAGGCAACAATGTTTCAGAGACGTAAGCACCTTGATGCAGACCGCTGGTGAATAGCCCCCGCCCGCTTTCTGAAGGGTAGCCTTACGACCCCGTATCCCGTCCTTACTAGAGGTCATGAATCACAGGTCTACGAGTCTACAAAAACATAGTCTCACTGCTATAAAACCCAGGAGGGGAAGCCCTCACCCATGGGAAATGCAGATCCCAAGCCCCTACGAGAACAGCTACAAACTCCATCGAGTGTAGAGCGCCATGGGCAAAACCACAGGATTCCAAGAAGGCTGGGTAAACCTACGATACCTTGCTAAGAATAAACGACCCTAGGATGTAAAGATAAATATAAAAAATCCCTTTGCTAGATATATATACATATTTATTTATTTATTTATCTATTTAATGGTTTATTTATTCATGTATTTAGACATCAGGGTCACCATTTATCTAAACATCCCATCTCAGCCCTAAACCCTGCGACTGAAGCCTCGACCCTCCGCTCTGCATCCGACTTACGTCCCCAATACGCCAGGGAAGCAAAAGGTTAAACTTTCAGACTACTACTAAGTTGTATAAGAACCCAAAAAGCTTCAATTTTGGGTATTGGTTAAACTTTCAGACTACTACTAAGTTATAATCCTTGGTTCCTGAGTAGCCCCTTTATAATAAGGGTACCCTTTTTCCTACTATTCGGTTTTAGTAAAGGGGCCGTAAAGTAAAAAGGGCAAAAGGGTACTACTCAGGGACCTAGAATAAGCCAAAAAGTTTCAATTTTGGGTATTGGGGATCTAAGCCTGATCCCCGGATGTTGCTGGAGCCCTGCGCCAAGCAGCTGAATGGCTGAGGGAGCTGGGGAAAGGTGGCTCCCGGCTCCTTCAGGCTGTTTTGGGGTTTAGGGTTTAGGGTTTAGGGGCTCAGGGTTAGGGTTTGGGCTTCAGGATTGAGGGTTTAGGGTCTGGAGACTGTCATGGGGCTTAGCCGGGATCCTCAAACCAAGTGGAGTCCGCAAAAGTTGGGGTGTACTTTGGGGATTTTATCATGAGGAATGTGCAAGCGCGTCGCATGAGCGCTTTATGGCGCAGTGCCGACTTGACATGAAATCACAGGTCTACTTTGTGGATAACATAGGAACCTGATTTAGAAACCGTAGGGTCTTTACTAGGGCGTTTCTTCGGATCCTACATTAATGTTTTAACGGGTTATATGACTCTGGTTTCTTAATCAGGTTCCTACATCAGAGATCTGGCAGTATGGTGCCACGTTTCCGGCGTTTAGAAACAACAACCCTAAACCCTAAACCCTGATGGGCGTCCTTGCACACCGGGCCAAAGGCCTTGTGGGTCTTGAGGATAGGATGTGCGCCTGGGCCGTTTAAGGCTGTCTGCAGGCGGGTTCTTGCGATGCGGGCTTCCTTTTCGGTCCGGAGGTTTAGGGATCCCTACTTTGAAGAGGATCCTTGTTATATTCATAGATTCTTTACTGAAGCTCCGAGCTGTCTAGAACCTACCCGTAGAATCTAAAGAGCATCCTCGACCCAAAAGCCTCAAACCCAAAAGGAATCTCAAGCTGTCAAGCCTGACCCCCGACCAACGACTCCCACACGCCTCCATTCTAAGCCGTAAAAAGCCCCCCAAAAAACTGTGCCTCAGCTTTCCAAGGGCCTCCACAAGTCATAGCTTGTGATTTCTTCTGATGGTAAACGATATGTGCTTCGAGTAAAGGATTGCCATGGATTCTATACACAGTTTCTATGCCACAGTCAAAGATGTCCTTCAACCCGGGACCCTAAACATCAAAGCCCAAACCGACCGTTTGAGCCCGTGAGCAAAGCGGCAGAAGAACACAACCCATGTCAGAACTGAGGATAAGCCCTCCGGCGTGTCGTCATCTTAGACTCCCGTTCGGGAGGCAAGAATTGCAGCAGTGAGGGGCCTTGCCCAAGCCGAGGTTTTGTTCCAAGGCGGTATATGGCGAACCGTCAATGTGCACCCCTCTGACAGGTGACAACTTGATCAGCTATATCCACGAGGTATTAAGACGTACAAACGTCAAAACCCCAATCATAGCCCAAACTTCAGAACACAAACCAACTTAGCCAAAGACTAGGTTGCTGCTGAGAAACTTAACCTGAGTTACCATATAATGGGATATACCGCAAACAATAGGGATTCCTTCTAAACCCTAAACCCTAAACCCCTAAACCCTAAACCTTAGACCCCTAAACCCCTAAACCCTAAACCCCTAACCCTAAACCCCTAAACCCCAAACCTTAGCACCTGAACAGCGCCCCAGAAAAAAAAAGGAGAGCCGACCAAGAGGCGAGGCGAAGTCCGTCCCCGGTGAGGTGGGGCCAAAGAGAGCGGAGAAAATCCTTAGATCACCGCAGATCTACAGGGCTTAGGGTTTAAGGTTTATAGGGTTGAGGGTTTTTTTAAAAAAGTGCAATAGCCGTTTTTTAAAGTGCAATAACCTCTAAGGGTTTAGTGTTTAGGGTTAAGGGTTTAGGGTTCAGGGTCAAGTTTCAGGGATTCGTGCGTGGCGGGGCGACACCCCAAACCCCCTCTCAGTCCTTAACCTTGCCGCCTAAGCTTTTGAAACCCTACGAAACCTCAAAAAATCCTGCAGCCCTGGCTGAAGTGCACAGAACCCAAAAAAACTGCCCTCAAGACTCCCAACCACCCCCAAGATCTGCGTTTTAGAGGCTTGAGGGTTCAGGCTCAATCCGAGAACCTTCTGACTGGACCAGCCTAAACCCTACACCCTAAAAGCCCTAAGCCCTAAACCCTAAAAAAACACTAAACCCTAAACCCTAAAAGCCCTAAAAGCCCTAAAAGCCCTAAAAGCCCTCAAAACCCTAAACCCTAAAAGCCCTAAAAACCCTAAAAACCCTAAAAGCCCCAAACCCTAAACCCTGAAAGCTCTTAACCCCAATACCCTAAAAACCCTAAACCCTAAACGCCCTAAACCCTAAAAGCCCTAAACCCTAAAATCCCTAAACCCGAAAAGCCCTAAAAGCCCTAAAAGCCCTAAAAACCCTAAACCCTAAAAACCCTAAACCCTAAAAGCCCTAAAAGTCCTGAAAACCCTAAAACCCAAAACCCTGAACCCTAAAAGCCCTAAAAGCCCTAAAAGCCGTGAAAACTTTAAACCCTAAACCCTAAAAGCCTCAAAGCCCTAAAAACACTAAAAACACTAAAAACCCTAAAAACCCTAAACCCTAAACACCCCTAAACCCTAAACCACTGGGCCAGGGTGCTGCTGTAGAATTGACATCTGCCTGGGCGTCCGAAAGTGCGTTGGGTCTGAGCCCAAGGCTTCCATCCAGGCTTTAAAGCTTTACCTGAACCTACCAAAACCTACTATTTTTGTAGGGTCCCTATAAATTCCATATTAGGGCTTGTAATAAGAACCTACAAAACATGTAGGTTTTGGTAGGTTAAGGTAGGGTTTAAGAGTATTTAGGGTTTGGAGATTGGGGTTTAGGGCTTAGGGCTTGGAGTTTAGGGTTTAGGGTTTAGGGCCGTTTAAAGGGTTAAAGGGGCGGATTTCGGGTCTAGTCGAAGGCGCTAACCTGCAAACCTTAACACTCAAGGCTGATAACAAGCGATACGTTTTGCTGATTGGAGGGGGCGGGGGTGCCTCCTCACGAGACCATACAAGCCCTCAACTCAACATGAACGCATACCGTCCTTCTTGCAGATTGAGAAAGACATACGTACAATACAATGAAATGCAAGACCGTACCATACCATACCATACCATACCACACCACAAGTGCATACATACAATCACCAAAACCCTAAGATGTATTTAGGGAGGAGTCATGTGCACCGAAACACACACCGACAAAGACACAAAGCAAGCACGCAAACGCACACACACACACACAATGACGAAACCACCCTAAACCCTAAGCAGCAAACCACGCATGCCCTGAAACCCTTGTAAGTGACCGTCATGGCCTTGTCTGTGCACCAGAGCACATAAACCGGGTGCTCTCCCCTGGCTAAGATGGAATACCACAAAGCCTCCCATGCAAGGAGAGACGTCGCCCGAAAGTGGCCCTCATCAGGGGTCTGTTTTGGTATCAAGGCTGAAGCGCATAAACTTTCCTGCAGCCTTCGCGCACACGAAACACCGAGTAACACAAAATTCCGAGTCTACACCCGGAAGCCCTCATTTTTCGTTTAACCAAGACATTTCCGCTTCTACAAAACCCCGAGACGCACAGACGTTATGCGAAAGCACTAGAATCAGCAGCCATCCAGAACCCTCAAACCTTAAAAATCTAAACGCAGCTGTCAAACCAAGCAACAAGCTTCGAGTTCAAACGAAAGCGCTCGGAAAAGCCTCAAACCCTAAAACCCTGAAGCCCTAAAGCCCTAAAACCTAAAACCCCAAAGCCCTAAAGCCCTAACCCCCCTCCCCCGCCCCCCGAAAAAAAGAAAAACAAAACTCTACGCCCTTAAACAGCTCAAAACAAGCGAAGTCGCCGACTCCCCGGCTCAAGGCAGCACATCAGTCCATTCCTGCGGAGGGTAGGGGCACCCAAAAAAACACGTAAGCAAAAATCGCGGATTTGGGTTTAGGGTTTAGGGTTTAGGGTTTAGGGTTTTAGGGTTGAGGGTTCAGGGTTTCGGGTTTAGGGTGAAACCCCCTTATCATGAAGCCCAATAAGGTAGGGGAATCCCTATAAGATGCTTATGCTTATGAGAGCTTCATGGTTGCCAAGACGGGCAGGTATCCATAAATTAGGGTTTAAGGCTTTAGGGTGTTAGGGTTTAGGGTTTGAGGGTTATTACTATGAGGAGTACTATGAAAGCCTTAGTAAGTAGAAGGTTTTTAGGGGCTGAGCATTGTCTAATAATTTATAGTAGTAATTTGAAGGGATAGGACAGGATTGGTAAATATTCAGTCTGAAACTCGTTAATATATGAACTATCACCCACTCTGGGAATGGGCGCTGACGGACCAAACCTATGAAGTCTAAAGAAAGCTGTGCTGCCTCAAGCCCGACATAGAGAGCTCTCGGAACAAGACTAGACAAAAAGGCCAGACTAAAATAGCAATGCCTATTGCTGATTCTGGCGCCCACTCCCGAGAACACTAGTACGTATTCCCCAAAACCCCAATGCCGCATGGATCTAAAACCTATAAGCCCTGCATCCTAAACCCTATAAACCCTAAACCCTTAACCCTTAACCCTAAACCCTAAACACTAAACCAAAACCCTAAACCCTGAACCCTAATCCCTAAAACCCTAATTAAACCCTGATCCCTTAACCCCAAACCCTAACACCTAAACCAAAACCCCACACCCTAAACCCTAATCCCTAAAGGGTCTCACTCCGCAGCCCCTACATCCTGATATCCCAAAGCCCAGACCGTCACACCCCTGAAGGGCTTATGGGATTCAGTGCTGTCGACCTCTCCTAAACCCGAAACACACTACCAGCACCTCCCAACTACCGTCTTTTATGCCCGAAAAGCCCACCATGCAAGGTCACCATGAAGGACCATAAGGGCTCTGTTAAAGGGTACTTGGAGGGTGCTGAAAAACCCTTAAGCCCTAAACTCTATAAAGCCGAAACCCCAAAACCAACAGCCAGTGTCCTCAGCCAAACCGCCCCGAACCCACATCCGCAACCCTTACACCGTTGTGGGTTCTGCAGAGATTCGGGTTGAGTCTTTGCAGGGTACGGCTTTAATTTGGGCTAAGGCTTCATGCCATTTTGCTGAAGCTCTTTCTTTCCCGAAGTCTACACCCAGCATCCTTCGCGCAGAGTTTAGGGTTCGGGGGTTTCGGGTTGGCTCTTTTAACCCTATATAAACCCTGCCCTAAACCCTAAACCTAACGCTAAACCCTAAACCCTAAACCCTAAACTCTAAGCCCTAAACCCTAAACTTTAAACCCTAGCCTTAGGGTTTTGGGATCTTCGGGGTTCCATAGGGCCATTGGTGCTTGCGGGCTCCCCCTGAAGACCAGAAGGGCATTTGGCTCCGGGAGGCAGGGTTGACGGTTAAGGTTTAGGGTTTAGGGTTTAGGGTTTTAGAGGTTTAGGGTTTAGGGGTTTAGGGTTTAGGGTTTGGGTTTAGGGGTTTAGGGGTTTAGGGTTTAGGAACTACTGGAATTCGGGCTTCAAGGGCGTTATGGGATTAGGGTGTTCCTGGCTTTAGGCTTTAGGAGCACATGGGCTTAAGGCTTATATCTGGCGTTAAGTTATGATATTTAGGATCACCATGGGCTCAGCGACTAAACTCTTAACCCCCCATGCTCAAATACCCTAAACCCTAAACCCTGAAATCCTAAACCCGAAATCCAAGACAGCTCAACTCAAAGTTCCCAATCAAACGCTCCAACGGTCCAGCAAACATATGCCAACACCGCCGCAGCGACCATGCCCATAAAGGCTGCGAGGGCGAGGACCAGACCTCAGGTCGAACTGCCATGAGCTCGGGGTTTCCCTTAAGTGGGAGTTAGGATTAGGGGGACCCTTGGGGATATAGACCCTCTCAGCGAGGTCCGTTTTAAGAGAGCCATAAGTAGGGTTAAGAAGGGTCCCCTTCGAGGGGTCTGTCTAATTCTGCCTATAGGAATAAGGGGGGCGTCCAAAGGGCCCAATAATTAGGTACATGGGTTTCGGATAGTAGTTGTGTAGCTTACTGTTTGGGAGAGTATAAGATGATTAAGTACTTGGACCGTTGGGGGTTTGGGCTCCAAACCCATAAACCATGAAGCCTGACCCGTAAACTCCATCGAAGCTGACAGAAAACCTCAACTCCACCTGTTCCGACGGAAGTGTAGAAAAAATGACGCCCCAGACTTCGAAAGGCAAAAGTCTGAAGCACAGTCGTTCTCGGGACTTGCATGCCAGTGGCCGGCAAGGATCAACGTCATGCTGCCGCGTGCAGTGGATCGCTCGTCTGTATAAGACTAGAAGAAAGGCCACAAAAACGCTGTAAGAAGCCTGGAGAAGCATTGGAAGCCAGAATCTTTCTGAAACCGAAGAATCCCATGGACATGACAATCTAAACCCGAAACCCTATAAACCCTAAACCCTAAACCCAAACTGGGTTAACCGTAAACCCTAAACCCTAAAGGCCCTAAATCCAGAGCTACAACAACACTCGCGCTGAGGATCCTCGCACTGCTGCGGGGCGGCACATGCAAGAACGGCCGGTGCTTTGTTCAGCTCGGAAGTTCAAACAAGTCATTAAAGGAAACTACAGGTGGGGAGTTTAGGGTGTATAGGGCTTCTAAAAAGGTTCTATAAGGTGCTTAGACCTTCTACAAGGCTCCCATACCGGTAACAACCCACCTGAAAATGTCCTAGAGTCTCGGCTCGACAGTTCACCCAAGTCAGGCTCTAAACAAGAGGCTGCGCAGGCTAAACCGTAGGCCCAAAGCCAAACCAATATAGAGGCCTTAAATAATTCGAGTAGGGTTTTGGGGGGCCCATTCGACTATATTATATAATAGAAACCCCCAACATAATCTTAGTAAGTGTTTAGGCCCCTGTATTAACCCTAAGCCCGAAACTGCACCTCGGCTTTGTCCCGGCAGAATGGGGGCTCCGGCAGCCCAGTCGTTGCGCAGCGCTTGCGCAGGTTGCTGGGATCTCTCGTTGACATGGGGGTTTAGGGTTTAGGGTTTAATTATAGGGTTTAGGGTTTAGGGTCTCGGGGGTTTAGGGTTTAATTCGGGTTTGGGGTTTAGGGTTTAGGGTCTCGCGGGTTCAGGATGCAATTAGCGTATAGGGTTTAGGGTCTCGGGGGTTTAGAGTTTAATTGCGGGTTGTGCATTCGCATGCTTCTGAGAATCGACAAAGGAGTTATTACTTCGCTACAAAGAACAGTCTGCCTCTCGGCCTAAGGCTACAATTACAAGCCGTTTCGTAGCATCATGTCGCTGACATCGTCGCCCGTATTGTAAGCATGTTGCGTCATATTCCCCGAAACCCCTGGTCTACTTTCTGTGAGCTGATCTGGTGAGACCGTGTGGCAGGCTCACTTTGAGCCCAGTGCCTTGTCATCTGCCTCAATGCGCTGCAAGTGTTGCTTGGAAGGCTGAAAACAGGGATTTGCATAGTCAGAACGGGATTTTCGGAATATATTGGTGTAGAGATGTATGGATGCGTCTGTCGACTCTATCATCCGTCCCAAAACAAGTGTAGAGATGTAGGGACTATACTATTAGTGGATAAGACTGCAAAAGACACAGACCCTTAGAATAGAAAGCTTAGTGCTGTGGGCTGGAGTGCACGAACCTCTGTGCTTACTCTTGGCTTGGGTTCCCTAAGCCCTAAACCATGGTAGTGAAAGAGCAGGTTGTCGGGGGCAAGCAGCAGGTAGCAGGTACTAGGCATAGGTTGTAGGTAGGGATTTGTATAGTAGGCAGTGGGTAGCAGGCAGCAAGTAAGTAGCAGGTCGTAGGCGGAGGCAGTAAGAAGTAGGTACCGGGGAGTGGGCAGCAGGTAGCAAGTAGCAAGTAGCAAGTAGCAAGTAGCAAGTAGCAAGTAGCAGTAGCAGTAGCAGTAGCAGTAGCAGTAGCAGTAGCAGTAGCAGTAGCAGTAGCAGTAGCAGTAGCAGTAGCAGT
>CAJNJA010018147.1:0-10705 GCA_905231915.1 Symbiodinium necroappetens | reverse complement strand
CCCCCCCCCCCCCCCCCCCCCCCCTCTCCAACCCCCCGCCAAAGAGAAAAATAGGGCCTTCAACCCCCCCCTCCCCCCCACAATTTCGTGATGCCTGTGCTTGTCAACAACAAGTCGGAAAAGAAGCCTGCGGTGAGCGTGAAACAATATCTAAGGCAATGCGGCTGTCTTCAATTATACAGGTGTTTACTTCGGTTTGTTGTCTGTTGTACTGACCCCTTGGAGGGGCAGTGGGTAGCCGTAAATCTCTGGTGTATCAGGAGCTAGGGCCCCCTGAATTCTCAATTGACCCAAACCAACTCTGTAAACCACAACTCCCGCAAGCTGCAAAGGAGCTAGCTTTCGTGACGAAGCGACCGCTCCGTTGCAATCGTAGTGCGATGGAAATTTGCACGTCGCGCTTCACCGAACACTGGCTTGCTGGGCTGTCGGCTTGCCGGAACACGCCATCACGGAAAACATTTCAGCAACCGCCCCGCGCATTCCATGAAAAGCAGGATCTCGAGCCCTGCAGCGTGTGTTCCCCCTCCTCTTGCAGCCCCTCGGTTGGGCCAGCACTACAAGCACTGGCTCTGCCTTATCTGCGTCGCAGCATGCTAACACCGAGCCCTCGCTATCTGGCTCCACAAGGGCAAGTGCTGTGCTCGCAGGTGGGAAACGCATTCGCACAAGATTTCATGCTTGCGCGGATTTCAACATCGCAGACCAGACCCTATCGCAAAGTCCGTTGCTCATGTGCTGTGCTGCTTGCTGCAACCACATTCGGGAGTCCTGCCCGGACAGGCAGAGCTGAGATCCACGACCCGAAGCTACAAGTGATCAATCCAAGCCACTGGACAGGCGGGTGATACAAGTATAACAGTGCAGCATTGGGGAGATTAAATATAAACAACGCCCAATATCTGCCCAGCGTCAGACCGAGACTTGAAATGACGGGTCCAGAGCGGCATGAAGCCTCCTCGTCATTGTAAGCTTCGCAGTGGCAAGCTTCACCAGCATGGGGCATGCAAGGGCATGAACAACTTGGAGCACCAAACTCCAGTTCAACAGGGGCAAGCCTTGAGCCCGGAGCATGACAGAAGGCACACTCGGAAGCTTGATGGCAGGGACAAACACTTCAGGGCGCGGCTCTGAGAATTCGATTCGTTGGCTCGTCAGAAAACACGACATTGCCCAGACCGTCCACCGTCACAGCCTCAATGCGTCTTCCGCTTGCAAAACAAAGCGATAGTCGGTCCTGGACCTCTGGTGTAAGCTGCCTGCGCGAGTTTGTACACCTGATGCCACCACCTTCGGACTTCCGACTGACAGCCTTGCACGACATTCCGAAGTGGTGTAATCAAGGTGAGTAATGCAGTCGATCCAACTCTGTGTAAGTGCCGGACGTGTCTCCATTCGATGAAAGTGGATACATCACCTTGACAAGAAACTGTCTGTGCCTTCAAGCAGAAGGAACTGGAAGCTTAGTAAGACAGCGACCAGCCCTGTCTTGTTCGGATCAGCTACGAAAAGGCGCTGCCTGCTAATTGTGGAATCATGCTCTCATGGCGTCCATCCACCGTGAGCGAGCGACAATCGACACATGATGTAGCACCTGTGGTCATCAACCGCAAGGCCCTGCGGAAAGACCAACCTCAAGTGTCGAAGTCGAGGTTTTAAGCAGGACTTCATGTTGAACTTGCGGACAGGAAATTCCTTACCCGAATTGCTCCTGCTAGGTCGGCCACCCAGACTTGATGAGTGTCCGCATTGCCTCTTGGCATAATTGCCGGCAGGGAAGTGGCTCCAGAAACATAGTAGTATAGCAATATATTACAGCTTCGTCGTGTCTAATTATACCAAGTGCTGAGCAGACTTCCTGTTCAATACCATCACTGAACTGTGCCTTGCCTGTCCATCTGCCGTGGCTGGTGACCCGTCCACGGGAAGCTTCAAGTAGGCAACATCTGTCAACAAGCAATCGCAACACAACAAGCCTGCTACTGCGACAGCTCGGGAGTAATCGGGGCTGTATTTGCTGCATGTAATGCGTGAGGCTGCTGAGGCTCCTTGCATATGTATGGGCGGTACTGGCATGCTTGTGTGCAGAGGGGCGCCTGTGTCCGCTTGCACTTGCTGCAAGCTTAAAACAACACAATCCACCAATCAATCAAACAAACAAACAACAAACGAACAAACGAACAAACGAACAAACAAACGAACGAACACAGACAGACAGACAGACAACGACAGACAGACAGACAGACAGACAGACAGACAGACAGACAGGCAGACAGGCAAACAGGCAAACAGGCAAACAGGCAAACACGCAAACATGATTAGCGTAACTTAACATAACCAAAATATTACACAAGACAAAATGTCACACATGTGTACTTTCATACATGCCTACATTGATAGTCACATTGACATGTACATACGAAAATTATCTAAAAGTTCCTCCCCCTTCCCTCTGGCCTCGACTGTGCATTTTGCAACGACAAGCACATTAAATCTCTTATCAGCGCTGCAGCAAGACACAACACAACTCCACACGATACTTCAAGGACAACTGAGCAGCTCACCTAACGACTGACTTGCTCCAAAGAATCACCAAAACTGGACCGGTCTCTGCCACCTAGTCTGAATCTGCAAAACAACTGGGAGTAGGGGTGTGCCAGCCACATTTCATGTTGCAGGTGTCCACATTAAGGACTTGTTAAAGGGGTCAGCCCAGGCTTGGCTTTTACATCTGAGGCATCGGCGACCCGTCAACGGAGAAGACACGATCAGAAATTTCTGTGATTCTCCAAAGCTGGAGACTCCTGACTGGATGTGACTTGACTGGTCACGAGAGACAGGATCGCACTGGCCCGCCTGGCAAGGTAAGAAGGGCAAGCAGGATGCTGATGTGGCAGCGCATCCGGCTAGAGAGCAAGACAACCTGCATCTCGACACACAAGTTTACTCAACTGTTCTTCCGCTGAACATGATTTCATCGTTTGCTTCCCCCACACCAAGAACACTGTCCACTAGGATGCTCTCCAAGCTGCTGCGCACTGCCACGGATGATCGGTTTGGTATCGCCTCCCACATTTGCAGCTTTTGCCAAATGCCACGGCATTGAAAACGAGAGCACCAGGCCTTCGGCAAGGACTGCATTGCCCTTAACCTTAAACCCCCTTGATCATCAGAGAAGATGCAAGGTGATGTTGGAAGCCAGCAGCCTCGAAGCAGAAAAGCCCCTCACACACGGGTTCTTTTGGAATAACGGAGCTCAACGGCCGACCCACTGTCGTGATCTTTGCAAGCGGCAGCAGAAACACTTGGCACTTCGCGCACAAGGATCCTGTGCCGTCAACGTGAGACTGGTCATACTGTCGCGTGCTGTCGCATGCTCTCACAATATTCCGCGGTTGCAAGTTAATTACTTTTACTTGAGTTGGCGCGACAGGAACTTGGTCAGCGCAAGCGGCAGCGTGAGAGTGAAGGGCCTTTGGGAGGGTCCAAGAGACGGTGGCTCCGCGAGGCCAGGGGATCCGCCCAGCGCCTTGCGGAGCGTTGCTTTGTCCCCTTGCCCGCTTCTCAGCGGATCTGGACGGTTTGGCGTCGAAGGTCCTGGCGAACGGCGCAGAAGACAGATGCGCATGCAATGACCTACACAGCTACTGCCCTGCATGAAGTTATGGGTCGCTGCAGTGTCTCTATGAGGCAACATGAAGACTGTGGTGGTGTTGGCATCCCCCGCTGTCCAAATTCTTCTGGGGCACTCGGAGCTTCCTGCACATTCGTCAAAGCTTGGGCGGAAACAAGTTTTGCAAGGACAGTGGCGCTTGTTGCGGGCGCACGTCTGTGTCACCATGAGATTCGCGATGGCCTCAGAACTCCAAGGATCTGCCAAGCACCATGGCATCTGATGGCATCTCTTATGGTCTCATGTCACAGAAATGTGATGCCAAAGAACTTTCTGAAGTGCACGAACCATCTCCGGACTGGAGACTTGGACCTGGCGTGGATTCGTCCCGCTTTCAGTGAAAGCCGCAAGCCCTCTTCGCTTCCGCGCTTCGTGTGCGCCCGCTTTGTGGGAACGAAAACTGCACGACATTGCGAGTCAACCTGACACTCCTCCCAAATCGTCATGGCGAAACACTGAAGTTAGACAGACCGTTGCACACGTTGGATTTGGAATTGCAACCTTCCCCACCTCTGTCAACGTCGATTGTCGGAGCACCTCACAAAACGAACTTGAGCGCATTGATTTCAATATGTGTCAGCCCCGGCTTGGCTTTCAGCAGGACACGCTACAATAATTGCTAACTTCTGGTCTTGCCACTTCAAGAGGAAGAGAGAGGGGTTCATGTGAGAAAAGCGGCCTGACGGAAAGTTGGGACGGAGGTTACGGGCCTCGTGCCTGGACTTTCAATCCTGGCCACCTCTTCTGGGGTTCGGGAAAAAGCCGCTTTCGAAATCGCCATTCCTTGTTGTAGGTTTGTGGTTGTGTCCACAAATCTCTAAACTCTGCGTCCTGAACCAGTGAATCAGCGACTCTAACCCCGAACTATGTTTCGGCATTTCGACGAAGAAGGCTTTTGTGCCCCGGTTGAAAGGCCCGGTTAAGCGATGTCAAGACTGTAGCGCACGAAGGGTGTGCGACCTCGGGTGTACACGACAGCCTGCATGCTTTGATTGTGATAGCCGGCATCTTGCCTATGGGATTGGTATTAATTGGAACCCGAACCCAGGTGATCAATCCACGTTCCATGGATCCGTTTGCACACTGAGCAGATGATGCTCCCGATTGCGTTGGCCACATTTTGCAGCTTCTCGGGAGTCAGTCAGTTAGTCTGTCAGCTGTTGCAAAAGGAGTACATGATTTTGGGAAAGGCATGCCATGAAAGAGCATACCCCTCTACGAACACCACTCTCCAGCCTGAAGCCTCATATGAAGACCAAGCGACCACCAAAAGCGAAGTCATGCAGCAAGAGCGTTGTAAGAAGAGGTCGCGCATCATGACGAACGAGGGTCGGAGCTTTCATGCCGCAGGCCAGCGCGTTCTGTCAGTTCGCAGTGTTTTTCCTTCCAGGGTTCTGGCTTCGAGAAGGTTGGCCGCTTTTGTTGCGATGCACACAGGGGCCCACTTCCTTCAGAGCTGGCCATCAAGGAACGTTTCGTACAACCTCGCGCTTTGCCGCAACACCAGACATCCGGAAAGAACCTTAACCCATCGAGGATGGATCTTGCGGCAATTTCAGCCTGGATTCTGCCTGACATGGTTCGCAGTCGCTGACAGGAGGCCGTATGCACACTGGCTGAATCCAGGGTGGCCACACCCCACCATTAATCAAGGAGGAACTCTCGAATATCATTGAAGTCGCAATGACTAAGCAAGCCTTGAGGGATGGATTGGGGCAGGTGGGCCTCAATCTGGTTGGCGGTGGGTATGCTGCAAAGCAACTACATACCGGAGCACTCCTCATTGCCTAGACTGAACCCCAATACATTTTGTGTTGAGGTGGAACATGGTGGAACCATTTATGAGCTCTGGTAGCGGAGGGACAGGCGGTTCGTGCAAGAGGCACACCAAGAACACGCCATGTAAGACTGTAAGATGCTGACATAGAGCAAACATGGTCCCGCTTTGCTGCAGCGGACGGAATGCCTCAGGAGATGCGGGTTTGTAATTCCCGAACTCTATCGCAGATTGTCACTCAGCAGTTGGTGAGCGCCTCTGGTTTTGTGACATGATGTGCTCCAGACCGAACATGCAACCGGGCGAGAAAACCTGGCTCGCAAAGCAGTTAGTGTCAGTGTCTCCAGACATGCATGGATTACGAAGACAGCAGTCAACATGCAATTCCGAAAACAACACGAAAGCCTCACAGGAGCCCAGACGCTGGACATCGCTCGACACTACGCAGATCTCAACTCCCTGGGTTCTGTCCGCGTAGGTGGAAGTCGAAACGGATCCCAGTGACGAACAGTTACAGCGTCACAAGCCATTCCGAAACCCAGTGGTAGCAGATGGCAAAGCGGAAGATGTGCACAGAATCCCGAGCTGCAAAGCTTCGAGTTTCTGCCGATGCTATATATGTGCACACACAGGCAAACCTTCATCTCCCTTCCCGATTGTCTGCTTGCCGGCATGGTGAAAGTCACCATCACCATTATTCTACACTAGATTCTATACCCATCACGTAATCACATGCCAGCCAACCAGAAGCGTCTTGACCTTGACGCCTGCCGCTTCTCTCTGTCCCATGCTGAGAACACGCTGCCGCTCTCGAGCTATTGTCTAATAGTCTAAATGTGGCACATCGAGGCACAGTGCTGCTCCTTTGCCTCAATGTGGCTTGCAGGTGAGGCATCGGGAGCCCGATAGTGCGAAGATGCTCCGGACCGAGTTAAGGACAGACATGAACACGCAACCATGCCTGCCATGTTTGCAGCCTGCGTCTGCACCTGCACAGGTTCGCAGAACGCAGAGCGTCTAGGAATCGACGTGCAACGTGCCGCCACGGCCTCTGAGAGATCGGGGCCATTGTCCGCACTCCCTGCAGCCAGATCTCAGTCGGCTAAGTGCGCTGCTCTGAGCTGCTGACTGCAGTCGGACCGTCCCTTGTTGAGCTTTTTCTCTGCTCTCGCTCAGAGAGGGCCCTCCGGCTGAAAGATTTTGGGGCCAAGATCGTGATAGATCCGCTCCTAAGGTCAGGTGGGCAGGGGCACAGTGCCTGGCACAGTAGGAAATGGCGCTGCAGGCAAGACGCATCGTGCTCAGTGAAAACCTGGGCAGGGCATGCCTCCACTCACGAGGTTCCGATTGGGAACTATGCGCACGCTACCAGCACTGCACGCTTACGGAAAACTGCAATCCCGGCGGCATCAAAAACAACGGAGGACAGCGAGGCTAAGTTTTCGGGTGCCTGCAGCCACCTGCCCATCTGTTGAGATTGCCACACCACTCGGAAAGAAGCAAGAAGCTAGTCGAATCATACCCAATCACAAAGCAAACACCTGTGCACAGCTGTAAGTGCAACTTCCGCAGCTTCGCGCGCAGGGTACCCAAAGAGGCCAGTGGAAATACAGCAGAACGCAACCTTACACGCATTGCATGAGGTGCACAACTCCCGAAATGAAAGAAATGGTGAATCGAGCGGCACTGGTAAGTCCAGCATCGCGGGCTGCATCCAGACAGTTTGTGTAGGCCAGCCGAAGCTCTTCGCTTGACAGACTGGAAGGACGAGAGCCTTAGAGACCCTTCAGTGGTGCAAGACCTTTCAGCCCCCGGCGAGGCCCAGTGTCAACGGACGCAAACTAAGGCAAGATCCGGGTGAAATCTGAGGCCCTGTAACGTGCAGCACAGCTTTTGCAGGCAGGTGGTAGGCTTTCGTCAGGAGTGGCATCCTCAGGCTTGACATGCAATGGACTTCGGCCAACCGGCTGCAGAACTCAATAAGAAACACTGGGTGTACCAAACTCTCGGAACATCTGGTCAGCGCAGAGGTAAATCTCAGAGATGTCGAAACTGCTGAAGTCCAAATCATACAATTTCACCTAATCCGAAAATACTTGCAATGCAATCTCAATTTAGATAGGTCTCGTGCCAGGTAGGAGCTTCTTCTGGCGCTTCTGCATCTCCAAACGGCATTCGCTTCGCAGCCTGGGGCCGGCCGCCCGGTGCAGCACGTTGTCGATGCCTAACGCGAAGCCGCGAAGGAAGGCTTCGGCTTGCCGGCTGCCGCCCTTCCCCCTTTGACAGCTGAGGGGACAGCAGCGGTGCGTCGGCTGAAAGCAGCCCAAACCTTCCTGCGTCCGCCGAAAACGAAAGCCCACTACGGCGAGCCACAGCGAGCCTCGTTGGCAGCATTCACAATTACGTCCGCTGCCAGCTGGGTAATGTCTCCGCGCCAGACCAGAACTTGGCCTTGGTTGGTGAAACGGTGACAACTTGCAACTATCAATAAGAGTAGTTGCATGCATTGTCTCCAGAAGATAAACAAATCTCAGCAGCACGGCGAAGCTGCTAGCCAGAGCCCTTTCAGAGCATCTACGCTCAGCGGGGGAGGCTTGCTCAAAGCGTCTGCTGCATACACCTCATCAATCGCCTGCAACCTTAATGAAAGGCTTCTAGCTTTAGCTTGCGTCAAAAACCGCGCAGAGTCTGAAGAGCCAGCAGAAGCAAGGGATTCAAAAACTGAGGACTGTACTGATCTTCGGAAAGGGAGCCGGAAAACTGGATCAAGAAATCACCTCGGACAGCACGCCGGCTCCCCGCATCAAGATTCGCTCATCCTGAACCTGGCCGAGATGCCCAGCAAGCGGCGCGGAGCATCGCTGCCCTGTTCTCGGCAACGTCGAGTGGGCTCCTCCAGAGCCGGGATGTCTGTAGCCTTGGACTCTTGGACTTCCCATGGCCCCGCCATCACCGGCAACGCCACTCGAGCTATAAACACTGTCCACATGAGCTGCCACAACAAAAACCCGGGTGGCCATGAGTTCCAGCGCATGGATGCATGCTTCTTGCACGCGGCGCAAGCCTTGAAGCTGCGAACTGAGAACGTCTTGGTTCTGAAGAGAGGCGACTGCTCAGGCTGCAAAGCAGCTTACACAGCCACGATTGGGGATTTGGCTGCTCAGAAGAGGCTGGAAGCAGAAAGCGCCGTGCTCAGACAAGCTGCAACAGGAATGCTGGCTGTCTGCTGAACACGGCATGATGCCGCCCAGCAAGAAACTGAGAAATGGAAGCGCGGGCGAGCCCCTGGTGCCATCCATCCATCCATCAACGAATATACCGTGTGTCCATGCCAGACTTCTCAGCACATCTCGCAGGGAGAGCACGCATCTAGAATTGACAATCTGACAACCATGCACTTGACTGCTCAATCACGGCTGTATGATGATAACAAAATGCTCTGAACTTCTGATCTGTCACCCGGTAAAACTTCTGCAATGTCTGTGCCCTGGTCGTTGTGTGATGCTGTGAGCGCTGCAATCCGTGCCCGATCACAGGCTGCTTCAGAAATGGCTCACACGGAACAGCATCGCCGAGTATGTCAGTTGTCAGGCCGGTGCAGGCAGATGGATAAGTTGACAGGTTGCAGAGTGGCGATTGTTGCCGAGCATGTGCACCTCCAGTATCCGAATGGCCGCCGTGTGGCCTTTGTCTCCAGACGCTGCGATGGTAGAATGCCTGGCTGGATGCGAACACTTCAATGCTTTCGGCAGTAGTTGCACGGTGAGTCGTTTCCACTCAGCAACAGGGCATGAACCTCGTAGTACTGCTTGGGGCTCACTTGTGGCTCGAGTGACTTTCAGGCACTTCAATGACATGAAATGGGGACGATTCAAAATTCCGAACCGCATAGTTCTCAACTGTGTTTGAACACGAAGGAGAGTGTTGAGGAAGCAACACGTAACTTAACTCTAAGCTCAGGTGCGCTTAATGAACCATCTGGTAAGTCGCATGGATTCTTCTGCCAAAGGTTACACCACTGCAAAGGCAGATCCTTCCGCACACATCGGGGTTGAAAGGTCCGAAGCAGCCGAGGGAGGGAAAGGGCGAAGAGAGACAAGACAGTGGTGGTGCTCAGAGTATCCGGTTTGACACTGGCCGCCCCCCAGCCTCACACTCTCCATCGAAAACGAAGAAGAGCTCTTGCACCTTGCACGGACACTTCGCTTAGCAAACTAGTGCAAACGGCTCGCACTGGGTTCGCAAGTTGCTCTGACAACCCACAAGTTCAAGGCGCGACCCTTCTCGACGTGCATTGAAGCTGTGTTTGCACGGGCAAACTGGACTAGAACTGACAAGTGCTCTCTGCTGGTGTTATCGGGTGTTAATTCCTTGCTTTCCGTCTGAATTTCTTTCATTCGTTTTGTTTCTTTTCCTTTCTTTCTTGCCGAAGGGGTCTAGGAGCGAGCCCCGGCTGGCTTGGGGTCCTCCCCCTCTCCCTGTGGTCTCTCTCTCTCTCTCTCTCTCTCTCTCTCTCTCCCTCTACCAGGCAAGAGGTGCAGGGCGGTCCAGCCCCACACCCTGCGCGCGAACGCGCCCCTGCGGTTCATGGGTGCGCATTGTTCCCCCGATGGGTGTTCCCACAGGGGGCTCGGCTATACAAGGAAATGAAAAATACCCCCGGAAGCTTTTCGTAGGCAAGGGGGCGCGGTTACCCAGTGTAAACAAACAACAAATAAGTAAGGCTCCGACCGCAAGTACTGCAAGCTTGCGCGTCCACCCCCCACTCCAGGTTGAGTTACAAAGGGTAGAAGGAAAACATGCTTGGTTCCCCTATGGGTTTACACGGTTGGCTTGGGTGCGAATTAGTGCCTTCCTGTCCCCCGAATTCAAGGATCACTGACTACCTCGAGAAGGTGCGTTTGAAAAGAACCCAGGATTGCGACGCCAATGTGGGCCTCAATGAACGGGTTTGCCTGAGAACGACTAGGACATGTTTGTTTGCCCTAGTCTTGTTTAAAAAGTTCACAACTTGAGGCACAGCGAAAAACACTGTTGGAGCGACTTGGTACAGATTGCAGAGTCCCCCGCTGTAAAGTACAAGAGGTTGCCTGGGGGTCCATGTTTAGCGAAACAGCAGAGTGAACAGAGAAAAACGTCCAGAACTGCAGACACATGGATCCCCCGGTTTTGCATGGTAGCTACTTTGGGTGTGAACGAAAGTTCGTGTGGGCATTGCGAAAAGACAAGACGGGATCCTAACGCGCTCCAGCAAA
>CAJNJA010018146.1:0-10706 GCA_905231915.1 Symbiodinium necroappetens | reverse complement strand
GGGGGGGGGGGGGGGGGGTAGGAGGGCAGGGAGCAAAGCCACATCCTTCAGCACCTTTTGAGCGCCTTTGCAGCCAGCACTCTTGGACTACGCACCAGTGACACCAGTGATTGGATGTCCTTGCTGTTGTATGCCATCTTATATCGGTAGTCTAGAAGATTCGGTGAGCGGAACGGAAATCTATCTATCTATCTATCTATCTATCTATCTATATATATGTATACATACATACATACATACATACATACATACATACATATATATATATACATATACATATATATACATATGTGTATATATATATAGCACTATTGACAGTGCAAGCTGGAGACGGACACGAAGCAGGTATCGCCGTGATGCAGAGGGGGTCTGTGATCAATGTTATGAACAAACCTTGAAACTAAATTTTTTTCACCCACCAACCCTAAACCCTAAACCCATAATCCCGGAGTGTTATCAAGATAATGTAGGGGGCCTTAATGATTGCTGGCTAGAACTGGGTTTTGGGAGCTCTTTGTTCTAGTCTAGTTGTACTGAGGAGCTCTGAGGATCTTGTATTATCTTGGTAATTATTTTGGGTTTAGGGATTTAGGTGTTTAGGGATTTGGGGCTTAGGGTTTAGGGCTATATTCAACAAACCCTCAACCCCAATCCCTAAGAAAGGACGATCCCGGCCTCCTCAGCGGAGTACTTTGGCAACGATCTGGACAGGGCATGCATGAAGGAACCCGATACTCGAAAACACGGACCAGAGTGTAGGGTGTAGGGTTTAGGGTGTAGGATTTAGGGTTTAGGTTTCAAGGTTTAGGGTTAGGGTTTTTAAGCGTAGGATTTAGGGTTTAGGGTTTAGGGTTCAGGGTTTAGCGTTTAGGGTTCAGGGTCTATGGTTAAGGGTTCGGTATTCTTGCTGCCAAAGAGAAATGTTAAAGAACACAGGCCGCCGGCTGTCACCACAGAAATACAGCCCTTATAAACCCTAAACTTTAATCCCTAAACCTTAAACCCTAAACTTTAAGCCGACTTCAACCCTACATAGACTTTAACCCCTAAATTTTAAACCCTGGAAGATCCTATAAAGCAACCCTAAAGCCCCAGAGGCCCAACAGATGCAGGCCAATGCAGGTAAATGGCCTCCCTGTGGTTGATGATATCAAGGGGTAGGGTTTAGGGGTTTAGTTTTTTTTTGCTTAAGGGGTTTAGGGTTGGGGTTTAGGGTTTAGGGTTTAGGGCTGATGGTATAAATCCTGCATTACCCCATAAATACGGAATATACCATATAATTTCCATAGTTTAGGGCCCTTAGGGTAATGAAGGATTTATATCATCAGCCGTAGTTAATACGGGAAGAACAGGTGGCCTTATGTAGGGGCCATAGTAATTAGAATAGGCTTTTGGGGCATATCGTACTATGATTACAATAAGGAACCCCCAAAAATAGTATAGGTAATTAGAAAGGCTCCCTACATTACACATAGTAAGTACGGTTTTGCAAGTAACGTAGCCAAGCTATATCTACGTGTAGCCCTCATTACGGTATTTGTGACCTATACTTAATACTTGGAGGTTCAGTGCAGCAAGAAGAGTTATAAGTACCATATATATAATATGTACACACATAGAGGTTCAAAAGACTTTGCAAGTAGGGTTGCTTAGAGGTTCAGGGGGTTCAGTAAGTAGGACTATAAGTACTTCAGTTAAGTTTGTATTATATATGTGTATGAGTTCGGCGCTTGTGGCTCCTACTTGTCCAGTATCATAGGAACTTGAGGTTAACCTTTGGGACTAGACAGGGAAACCCTACAGTAAACCCCAAAAAGTTGGAAACCATATTAAGGACAAATAGTGCTGGGATTCCTTATACATTAAACTTAAGGATTGAGGCTATTAGGTTTCCAACTTTTGGGCTTTTACTATAAACCCTAGACCCCAAAACGGTGAAAGGTCACATACTCTACTACTCAAAGCTTGGCCCTTCGGCTAAAGGATAGCGATAGTAAATCTAAAACCTGTCGTAGCCCTACGAGTAACCCTTGTAGTATAGGGGCCTCAATGATTCCAGCAAGGCTTAGCAGATCTAGATGAAGATATAAATATTTAGATGTAGATGTAGACATAGATGTACATAAAGATACAGATACAGATACAGAGAAATCTACATATATATATATAAAGTTATATATATATATATGTACAGATAGCTTACCGTTGCAGGGACGATCAGTGAATGCTATCAGACATTACGAGTACTCCGACCGACCCCGAAGTTACCCACCCCCCAATAGCAAGCCTTATAGTACAGTTTAGGATTTAGGCTTTAGGGTCTCGGTTTAGGGCTTAGGGAAACCCTGAACCGTTTTGAAACCCCATCCCAAAGGCCCAAAAAAAATCAAGCTCTTACAGTATGGACTTAGTGAGTAGGGCTATGAGTACATGGAGTAGGGCTATATGTAGGTATAGCGGTAGCTACCTGACTTATGACCCTACTTACTGAGTCCCTTCATCCTTTAGGCATGTGTGGCACAGGGCCCATATTCGAAGTCCAAGGCGTTTATCAAGGCCCCAAAGACCTACCCCCAGAAAACAAACAAAGCGAATCATAAAGATCATAGAAATATACAACCTGAGTCAATACCGAACTTGAGATGGAAGCATGAGTTATAAGATCAATCTTCTGGAGGTTTCTATCCCATCAGTAGGAGCTCTAGGACTTTAGGACTTCAAATTCCGAAGTAATTCTGCCTCATGGGGATAGTTCTCTAAATTAGGATCCCTCTTTAGGTCCCCGATATAGTAAGGCACCATTCCAAAAGGACCCCAAACAGCGACCCTAATTTAGAGAACTACCCATATTATACCCATAGACCCCCTACTCCTCAGCAACAAGCCAGTCTTTGGTGGAGATCAGAGCAAAGACACGCACATCCAAATCTACCCCGTATCTTCAATTATTTCGGTGTCCTCAACAACCCTAAACCCTATAAGCCCTCAACCGTTCTTGAATTATTTCGGGACCCTCAACATATGCAGTAGTTGTAGTTAAAAGGCTTTGCCCACTCTGGATACTACCTGAAATCACGGGTGCCTCGCGCGAGAGAAAGCAGCTCCACGCCAGATCTTCATTGATTGCTGCCTCGGGGCCGAGACTTTGGGCTGAGGGTTTAGGTTTAGGGTTTAGGGTTTAGGTTTAGGGTTTAGGGAGTTTAGGCTTTAGGGAAATTCTGGACTTGTTCTCCCGAACCTTGGGGATTTCAAAAGTTTCTGGAATAGGGTCGTCTTTATTGATCGCACCCCCAAGACCACACCCCAAAACAACATCATTCTCGGTCCCTTCGATTCCTAAGCAGTCACCCACACCAATTGTAAGCCGTAAGCCCCGAATCAAACCCTACAGCCATGAACGGCCATCGGCATCGGCATCTCGGCCACGGACATCTTGCCTTACTTCCCCCAAGAACCCAAAAAGTTTGAAGGTTGGGTATTGGGGTACTAAGTCCCACCCAAACCCTAAACCCTAAAGCCTAAACCCCTAAACCCTAAACCCTTTCAGGGAACTTAGTTGCCTGGTCTGGTACGTTGTAGGACTTAGGCAACGAAACCTGACGGACGGTGCACCACGGAGGTGGGCATGCAAGCGCACCTTTCCGAACTCGAAAAGGACAAGAACGGTTTAGGGTTTAGGGTTTTGGATTTAGGGTTTAGGATTTAGGGTTCAGGGGTTAGGGTTTAGGGTTTAATGTGAGGCTGCACAAAAGCAAGTAAGTCAGCTAAGTTCTTGGAGGTTCGTGGGACTTAGCAAGTACAGTTACCCTATTTATAACCCTACCCCAGAGAACCCAATACTCCTTAATTAAGGAATATACCTGAAATTCTAGGGGCCCTACTATTATGATGTAAGGTATATGCCTTAATTAGGGGGTATTGGGTTCTCTGAGACCCTACTATACTAAGTCCCATGAACCTTTAAGTTGTCACGTGACCGGCCGTCGAGGGCGGTCCTGCTGCCTCTGAGAGCTGCTGTTACTCGGTTCCCCAGTAGCCCCTTACCCTTCTTGGGTTTAGGGTTTAGGGATTAGGGTTTAGGGCTTAGAGGGTTTAGGGTTTAGTGTTTAGGGTTTAGGGGTTTAGGCTTTAGGGTATTCGGTTTTAACACGGGGACCCCTAAAAGAAAAAAAGGGAAAAAGGGGTGCTAATTGCTCTGGAGCCTAGGATAACCTGACAGATTTCATCAACCGACAAGTCCTGGCAACTGCTTCGTGGGCATCGCGTGATGAGCATCCAAAATACGACTATTGAGCTGCACCGACGCATAATCTCCTGCCGCTACGGACCGTGTCCCCGGGATCTCCCGTCGTGGGGACACCAGGCGGTGGCCGGAACTGCGCAGCTTCAAGTTCGCCTCCTTGCACTTGAACTGCTTCGACCATCCCCCTCGCTTCCGCTTCCCCATGGTGTCCAAGCAGGCGAAGGGTTCAGGCGGCTTAAAGTTCAGTGATTTAGGATTTATGATTTAAAGTTTAGAAGTTCCCTGAAAGGTCTAGGGTAATGACAATTGCCAGCATTTAGGGTGGTGGTGCTACAGTACTAAAGGGCAGGGTAATGACAGCTGCGGTGGTTTAGCGTTTACTACTTACTTAATATTACTGAGCAGCAGGGCGAGGACACCTCAGCCCTGCCGCTCGTTTGTGTCATCACAATGATCTCCGTCTAGCACTACAGCTAACAATCAGACTGCCAAAGCCTGCCACAAAGCTCCAAACTCTCCTTACCTAAACCCTAAACCCTAAACCTTAAACCCTAAACCCCAAACCCTTTGGATGCACTTCGCAACCAAAGGAACCCTTGGCCCGAAACCCAAACCCCTACACTCTCCTACTTGAACCCGACCCCGAAACTGCGAAACGTGTTTCGGGTTTAGGGTTTAGTTAGGGTTTAGGGTTTAGGGTTTAACTAGGGTTTAGGGTTTAGGGTTTTTAGGGGAAAACGCAAGCCCCTAAATCTCTGAAGCCGAACATAAACACCCCGAGACCCCCGACAGAGCTCGGACGACATCATGATTGTGCGCCTCAGGGCTCTGGGCGTCGCTGCTAGGCTGCTAGGGGCTTGCGGGTTCAGGATATATAGGCTTTGGGGTTTAGGGTTTAGGGTTTATTTAGGCTTTGGGGCCTACCTAAACCCCCAAAAGTAAATAACAGAATGGGCGAAAACCCATAATTAATAAAAAGGCTGTTATTCTACATACTTTTGGGGTCCAGGTTAGTTTTTAACAGGGTTTAGGGTTTAGGTGCAGGGTTTGCCCCAGCCTCTTTTACAGGTTCCCGAGTTTCAGGGTCCTCGCCTTAGGAATGCAGGGTCTGATCAGAGATCTGGAAATCCAAAGCTTAGATTTTTCAGGGCTTGGAAGGGGCTTACGCTTTAGGGTTCGATTGAGGGTGTTCTTAGAAGGGTTGATATAAGGGCTCTGCGGCTATGGGTTTGAGGCCCGGGCCCCTAAATCCTAAAATCTAAATCCTAAACCCTAAACGGTTTTCAGTTTGGGCTTTACTCTCGAATGTCCCGTGTCCTCACCATGGGACGGTCTCGGTGTTCACCACAACTCTACACCCTAAAGCCTAACTAAATTCTAGGACCTAAACCCTAAAACCTAAACCCTACACCCTAAACCCTAAACCTCTAACAGCAGGATCACGAAGAATTGCTGCTGGAACGCGTCTCTCCAAACATAAGTATATTATATAGGGCTTGGAAAGGTTTGAAAGAAAACACGGGTTCTTTAAAAAAGGGTTGTATGCCATTGGGGGTTAAGGGCTCAGAGTTTAGGGTTGGGGTTTAGGGCTTAGGGTTTAGGGGGCCTTATCATGATTAGAATAAGGTTTTGGGAGGTTTTGGGGGCACATTCATCATATATAATCCATGAATTTTATTAAGCCCCATTCATTCGTTTAGCAGAACCCTGTCGCAGAGCACGCTTGCAGTCACCCTTGCAGGAACCCCTCGTAGAACCCCAAACCCCGCAAAACCTCGAAGCTCTAGGTCTAGGCCCTAACGCTAGCAGCCCCGACGATGCCTTAAACCCTATAAACCCTGAAACCCTAAACCCTAAACCCTGCACCCTAAACCCTACGAAGCACAGGTTCGCGTGCCAGGGCACACCCAGGCCGGTAGAGGGAATGCCGGGCCAGACGTCGATGATGTACGAGATGGCATTCCTCGGCTTTGACACCGGGTCTGTGGCGTAAAAGCTACAGACCCAAAGCCTCAAGACCCAAAGCAAAATGTAAAATTCAGGGTTTAGGGTTTAGGATAAAGAATCATATAGTGTAGATACTTATAAGTATTCAAGCCTCTATAGTAGACTAGAAGCTGTAGAGCTAAAGCCATAAGCACCCTGAGGGGAGCAGGGGGGAGGGGGTACGGGGCCATGATACCCATAGTAAGGACCCCAAAAAATGCCTAGTTAAGAAGAGAGGGTCAAGACCCAAAAGTAACATTAAAACCCTAAACCTTAAGGACTTGAAGCCCCCAAGACCCAAAGTAACATTAAAGCCAGGCCCGAGTCTTTAGGGCGTGGGGGTTTTTGTTGCTTAGGGTTTCGGGTTTAGGGTTTGGGGCTTAGGGTTTAGGGCTTAGGAATTAGGGTTTAGGGCTTAGGGCTTAGGGTTGAGGGTGTTAGAGCCTGATTGGTTTCTAGGGCCATACGTTCTAAATACTGTAGGAAACCCTAATACAAACTAAACCCTACACCCTAAACCCTACAAAGGAACAACAGTGACCCAAGCATCCGCTCCTCACCCCCTGATTCCATGTCTTTCCATTTGCAGTTCCGCTTGAGATTAGGGGTTTAGGGTTTAGGGTTGTGCTTGTGGTTCCACTGGGATTTCCCTCCAACTCAGTTCACATTTCCTTTTGGAAAACAACATGGAAACAACAATTACAATGCCTTGCTGCACGCGTGAGCATCATAGCCGCATATTACATAAAAAAACTGGTTCAATCCGCCCAAATTGACATGAAACCAATGAGTTGATCCCTAAGTTCGAAACACCGACGCTTCGTCCTAACCAACAAAACTAGACAAACAACCCAAACTACAGCCTAATGCTTATCATACAGCTGTACCAAGGATTCTGAGTCCCAGCAACCCCTTAAAGTTATAAGGTTGGCTCCAAAATGCATACCCAGGGTTTAGGGTTTTAGGGTTTAGGGTTTAGGGCATAACTTGCAAAAGAAATCACAACAATGGGCCCAGTGGAAACTATACTTCAACTCACTGAGGGCCCACGTACCTTTGTAGGGTACGGTTTTACCTTAAAGCTGTGCATGTGCAGTAACCGTCGAAACCCTACACCCACGCTCCAAATTCTATTCCATCCTATTCCCATTAACCCTTGGGGAACTGCAGCCTCAGTGCCCACTCGCTGTCTGTGAGCGGAGGAGGGTCAGGCCGAAGAGGGTTTGCGAGAGAATGACCTGAGCTTAAGGGTTTAGGGCTTGGATTAAAGCCACGTTTATAATATACGGGTACTTCTCTACATTAGGGTCCGTTTTAGGGTCCTTTTTATAAGGGTGCCGTTCTTTATTGGGGATCTGAAAAAGGGACCCAGGGTTTAGGGTTGTGACCCCCCAAACCCTACAACATGGTCGGCCATGACTCCTCGGTCAGTAGTAGGTACTTGGATCCAAAATTCTACAGTCCCCATATATACCCTGCACAGAACCCTTGAAGGAACCCTTACAGGAGCTAACCGCTTCACCCATAACCCTAAAGCCTTAACCCTATAAACCTGAAACCCTAACCCCACGAATCCGTAAACCCCAAACCCTAAACCCTTAACCCTATCCCGCCTAACCCCTAAACCTTCTACCCCAAACCCTAAACCCTTACATAGCTGGTGGTCTCAGTATCAATAAGAGTACCCAAACCCCCCTATAAACCCTAAACCCTTAGCCCTCCGGCCCCAAACCCTTAACCCTCACCTTTGAAACCCTAACCCTTGGAAACCCTAGAAACCCTGAACGAAGCTGCGGGAGGCGGCGCCTGCAGCTTCGACGCCATGATCTTCTCCTCCTGGCGCAGCCACACCGGGCACGGCTCCGGACCTGGCTGTATGACTATTCTTATACGATTATTATTATTATTGTTACTAGTGTTGTTATGATTGTTGTTATACTATTTGCTACTATTGTGATTATTGTTATGAATAAAATTATTATGTCTGTATGATGATCATTTTTTTGCTACTGTTATCGTTCTTGTTGCTAGGAGGACCATAATTAGTCCTATTACTAGTCTTAGTATGGAGCTGGCCATAATGGCTTCCGTAATTGTTGTGTTTTTGTTGTTGGTGTTTGTTCGTTCGTTTGTTCGTTCGCGCGTGTCGTTCGTTCGTTCAAGTGCTTGCGTGCTTATGTAATTGGTTGCTTGTGCGTTGCTTGCTTACGTGCTCGCTTGCATGCTTGTTTGCCTGTTTGGTAGTTTGTTGCTTTGGTTGTCTGTGTGTTTATTTGGTTGGTTGGTTATATGGTTGGTTGCTCGCTTGTTCGCTTGTGCCTTTGTTCGTTTGATTATTTGTGCGTGTGTGTGTGTGTATGTTTGTTTGTTTGCGTGCTTGTTTGCTTACTTGCTTGCTTGTTTGCTTGCTTGCTTGCTTGTTTGTTTGTTTGCTTGTTGGTTGTTTGTTTATTTGATTGTTCGCTTGTTTGCTTACTTGGTTGAGTGCTTGTTAGACTGCTTGTTTGTGTTTGTTTGGTTGCTTGCTTGTTTGTTTGCTTGCTTGAAACATGTTTGTTTATGTGCTTGCTTGCTTGCTTGCTTGCTTGTTTGCTTGCTTCCTTGTTTGATTGATTGTCTCCGTGTGTGTGTGTGTGGGTGCGTGTTTCTGTGCCTGTGTGTGTGTGCGTGTCTGTGTGTGTGTGGGTGTGTCTGTGTGCATGTGTATGTGCTTTCATGCGGGTGTGTGTGTGTGTGTGAGTATGCCTGTTTGTGTTTGTGCTTGTTTGTGTCTGCGTGATTGCTTGTGTGTGTGTGCTGGTTTGATTGAGTATGTTTGCTTTTTGTTTGTGTGTTTGTGTGTGTTTGTGTGTTTGTTTGAATGCGTGTGTGTGTGTGTATGTTTGCTTGTTTGCTTTTTGTTTGTTTGTTTGTTTGTTTGTTTGATTGTTTGTGTGTGTTTGTTTGTTTGTTTGCTTGCTTGCTTGCTTGCTTGCTTGGTTGGTTGGTTGGTTGGTTGGTTGGTTGGTTGGTTGGTTGGGTTGCTAGCAGTTCTTCTTTGGAGGGGGGCTTGTCGCATGCTGTTTTTTGCTGCATGTTTTTGATTCGGGGCTTGGTTTCTCGGGCTTAGGGATATTACAGAACCCAAAGGATCTTAAATCCCGAAAGCAGACCGTGAACTCTTCAAATTCCGCCGGCACTGCTCGAGACGCCGCTTTTTGCCAGTGCGGCTTTGCCCCTCAGCACAAGCACCGTTTGCAATGGCTACAGGCTATAGTTGCTTGCAGGGTCTGGGAGTGTGTTCGGGCTTGAATACTTAGTATCGGTCTCTGGTAACCTAGAGGGTGCAAGAACTGTAGGAGCCTTATTACCTAGAATTGGGTTTTGGGGTATATTCTGCTAGAATTAAATTATAAAAAGGAATCCCCACAATAGTATAGGTAAAATTAAGGCCCCTTTACTACCCAAATCGGTTTCAGGTGCCAAAAACATTCTTACCAAAGTATTTGGGACCTGAAGCCGACTGTCTGAGTACTTGGACTCACTGAAACAGAAACCATAAGCCCTAAACCCTGATCCTTAAACCCTGAACCCTAAGCCCTAAACACCCCCTCAACCCTAAACTGGAAGCCTCTGAACCTTAAACCTTCAGCCTGTAGCATACCAGGAAGCCTTAACCCCGAAATCCTTGCCGGCGCCCCCGCCCTCCGATGTTTGTTTCCGCAGGAAGGAGGGATCTAAAAGTCATGGCATGCATTTATCAGGTTTAGGGTTCAGGGTTTAGGATCTAGGTTCATACATGGGCAGTACTCTAAATTAATGCCCGGGAGTGGACAGTCCCGGGCTTCTAATTCCTGCAGCCGGGAATGCGTAAACTTGGCCAAGCCGTCCACCACATTGCTGACGGGGTTGTGCAGCCCCACGTAAGCTTTGAGCTTATGGCGATGCCAAGATTCTTGCGCCTGTGTTCCGGATGCTGAACCGGGCTGGACACGCTGGATGCCGCACCACCAATCTGCGAGCATCAGCGGCTCGTCAGGACCATCGGCCCACTCAACGATGCCGAAGCGGTCGTGGGCACTGGTCCGGTCCCAGGCTCGGAAATAGTGACGACGCAAAGCGTTGGCAGCTTTGCCCTCGGCAGGTTTCTGTGCCTCGAGAGTTTGAAGTAGGGACTGCGCCAGGGCATGAAAGGGCATGCAAGAGTAGCGCTGTCGGCATGGTGCGGACAGGGTGAGGGATCAAAAAATATTAAAAAAGTATCAAAAACAAATTAAACCACGAGATCAAAAAAGTAAATTACTATAGCGTAGTAAAAACCATAGGAAAATGAGGCGGAAGGGATCAAACAAAAATCCTTTTCGGGTTTAGGGTTTCTCGTACCTTTTAGGAATTAGGGTTCCTTTTAGGGTTTAGGATGGTTTAGGGAAACGTTTGAGGGTTTGTGAAGAGCGGGGGGGTTGAGGGGTGGTGCGCAGCCCCCCCCCCCCCATTTGCA
>CAJNJA010018145.1:0-10706 GCA_905231915.1 Symbiodinium necroappetens | reverse complement strand
TTGGTGCGCGATAATTTTTGCGACCTCAACAACCGTGCCTCACATCAACCGCTGCTTTGCAACTTCATGAAAGTGTGCATGTCATCAGTCAGACGGCATCGCAGCCGAAGCCACCAAAACAGCATGGAGGTAGCCTCTGCCAGTCTTCTGCACCGTGTGCTCCAGGGATGCTGTGCCGTTCTGCGAACCGATGGCAGCGTGCTTCACAACATTTCAGTCAAGACTATTGATGAGCATGGCTTGAATCTGCTCGTGGGTGTCCTATAAAGGCAGCCAGGGACCTCTGCTTGGCTTTTGCAAGCCTCCGCACAGGCTTGGCCGCTCGTTTTGTCGGACGCTGCCAAGCTCTGGAGGCTGTATGGACTTTGGAACAATAAAAGTCGTGATGGCGTGAAGTTACGCACGGTCGTCATGCCGCTTCAGTAAGTCAGACCTTCTTAGCGCCTAGATATGCCTGGATCCTCCGCACCGAGGGTTCCGGGTTGAAGCGAAACATCCCACCTGGCTTTCGTGGCCAGAGGCACAGCTGCTTTGCCGGAGGGTGGCGAAGAGGCGACCTTTCCGCGAAGTGGCGCCATTGCGACGCTCCCTGGGTCTCTGCTCCAGGTGGCTGCGTCCGTCTCGCGGACAAGCCCAGCTCTAAAGTGTGATCTGAGTTTGACGGACTTCCTACATGAGTAAGAAGATGAAATACTCGGGTGAGCGATGCCTGTTTGATGGCTCCTTGTAGGTGTTAAATGTCTCAAACGAATCTGGCTGAGGCGCCCCCGTCGTGGCAGCTGCCCGCAAGGCCAAGCGTGTGGCAGAGCGCCTCTGCAGCATTTTGTTTTGTCACCCACGCTCAGTCGCATGTAGCCCACAATGCCAGATAGCACCCGGCAGACTTTTCATCTTACATGATTTTGGTCTGGCTGTAATGTTGCAGGCTTCCGGCAGAGAGGGTGGGGTGGAGGGTGGACGGGTGTTGGGTGGAAATCATTTCACCACTTGCTTGAATGAATGCTTTCAGCCGCGACGAGGTATCAGCGGATGCAGCGACAGAGTTTGATCGATGCGTCTGCTGCGGGCTTGCTCGGTGCAGACTCCTCGGGTTGAGTTTTGCGAGTGAGCTTCGGCGCAGCCAAGAGCTAGCAGCTAGCAGCTGTGCATTCGTCGGGCCTGCTTCTGCACTTTGCTGCGAGATGGGAGGTGCTCTGTTGGCCTACTTGAACAACGGAGTGGACGCTTCAGAGGCTCGGGCTTGTACTGTTGTGGTACCAAATGAGACTTGCCTGTGAGCTGCTGTACGCGCATGTTTCATTTATCGTCTGGCTTCATCAGATCCACACCGGCTCCGGCATTGGATAGCACCATCCCTTTCTGCAAGCAACCGAAGCCGCATTGTCACTGCGAGCTCAGGGCTGGCTGGTTGGAGTTGCCTTTGGAGTACTCTATCTGCTGATCTTGCAGCAGGACGTGGCCAAGGCAGAAGGTTGTGCCAGATCGTGGCATTGCTAGCCTGCCTCCTCATGCTGCAACTCGCAGTTGTCCGCGGAGTGGAACCCGTTCAGCGTGACAAATCCGCTGCGGAGTCAGAGCACCCAGCCATGGCTCTCTGAGCGCGAAAGCGGGCTTAAGCGTTTTGATTTCTTGTCCTGCTGGGTTCTGATAGTTTTAGGACTTCGGAGAAGCCAGGCCAAGCCCAGGCCAAGCCAAGGCCAAGCGCCGGGTTTGTGAAGCGAAAGCTCTCGCACTTAGCACTCCCAGTCCTGCGCTTCTTGCTGCCGTTTGGGCTGGTGCTGGCCCTTGGCTGTCGCCCCAGAGAACAGCTTGTGGGGACTTTCTAGAGCATCGCTCAGCTTGACCTGCTTGGAAGTTCGGGGCTGTATTGTCTCTCTCGAACGGTCGGTGATGCCTCGGCAAGGTCTGCAGTATGCTGGGAGCTGAGATGATGAGACCCGACTTGCGCATTACATCACCCGACAGGCCGAAACAGCTTGAAGTTCGGACTTAGGGGTTGGTCTAAAGTTACCCTGTGCGGTTCCTAGGTTGGGAGTACAGAGGGATGAGGTTACCGGTGTTGGGTCGCGGCTTCAGCTGTGGCGTGGCGCGCATTTTCGACTCACGTGCCTTCTGTCCCGGGGCCGGCCACGTCCGAGCGCCCGAGTTCATGACGTGTTCATTTTGGCCTTCAAATCGCACGAAGTTGCCACAGTTGTGCCAGAGCCACATTCGGCTCCTCGAGTTCATTGAAGTTTTTCATGGGTTTTCGCCTTCACAGAAATCCTCCGGACAGTTTTGGGAGTCTTGCCGCCTCTAAATTCATGTTCAACGGCGACGGTCCACAGAGTCTGCGCCTGTTTTGGGGTTGTGAGCATTTTGAACGCATGAGGGGAGCCTTTAAATTCGACAGTGCTCCTGGAAGGCCTTGCACTGCTCGACTTTTCATCGGCAGAGAGGCAAAGCTTAAAGTTTTCATGACGGCAGATTCTCCCGGCTTAGCAATGCATGAAGTGGGTGTTGCCGGACGGACAATGGCCGAGGCATCATCCATTGGCTTTGATGCGGCCATTGACCCGGCCCATTTCTGCGCTGGTGACCCTCTAGATAGAGGGTTTGTCTTGAGCATGCGACGATGGCATGCTGAGCAGCATGCTTGTGTGGGATCATCATGTCCACGTTGGGCGGCAGCTTTGCACCGGTTTCAATGCAAAGGAGTCCCCTCCCCGACTATGAGCAGCTGTTGAGGAATTGAAGCTGTCTCTTTTGCCGGGGGTCGGGTCCTCACAGCTTTCGCCCAGTGGCTGGAGCGGCTTGCCTGGGAGCCGGGAGTGAATTTCACAGGCGGCGCTCTCAAAGGGGACTTTTTGAAAGGAACCTTCCGAAGGGTGCGCAGGGCTCGGGTGCTACGAGATGCCTGGAATCATACAGCCTCAGCAGGCACCCTAAAGCCTCCGAAGGCCTTCGAACAACAACTGCAGTCAACACGGTCAGGAAGATGTGCGTCGCTGTCCGATCTATCTCCCAGCAGTGACGATCATAGTCCTCACTGATTTGCCCCAGGCCGTACAGACATACGGAGATATCTATATTTGCATAGAAATAAGTTCTTCACAGGCTAGTAGACAGAAGTCCCTCCATAGTTGATCTAATTGAGTTATGTAAGGGCTAAGTGTGGATTCCTGTGCTTGCCTAAACATGAACCGAGTTCGCCGTGCTTGAGTGGGCATCTCTGCCTGGCTGTCTCGCTTCTGTTGCCCAGCCCGTGGACCGTGCTGAAGATTTCGCACTGCCTTGCAGGTGTGGTCGCCTCACGCTCATCCCTGTTCGCAGCCCTGGTAGGCCTGGGACATCCTGCAGGGCATGTGAGGAATTCTGAGATCTAGACTTCCACATGTCAGCACTTTGAGTCCGGTTTGCTTAAGTATTTGGGACTCCGTACATGGCAAGCAGCGCATCCTGCAAGGCTACGTGGTCTCTTCGGCAGTGCTTCCGCTGCCATCGCCTCGGTCTCCAGGTTTCCGTGCTGAGCATGGGCTCTTTACGATTGCCCAGCACCTGCACATCGGGGTCAGCATTTCGCTCGCACCTTTATGGTCAGTGTGATACTGTAGCCCTTGGCAGGGGGGGCTGACTCAAGTTTTGCAGACATGCTGAGATGCGGGTGTGATGACAGTAAATTGTGGGGGTGAGTTGCTTGTGGTGCCGGGAGAGTTCGGTGCGTTAGTGCATCCAGGCGAGGGCTCTTCGAGACACTGCCAGAGGCTGGCTCGGAGAGACTTTCACCTTGGTGGCAGAGGGTCACGGTTAGGACTAGGTCGAGGACGTTCGGATGACTTCGAAGCCCATCAACGCCCCATGTTCTATCTCGGAGCCTTCAAGTCGTGCTCCCTGAGTACTCGCCCGTGCCACTCGGTGCAGGCACGAACTCTGGTCAAGGCTGTCCCGGGCTCGCTGGGCGTGGCGCTGCAGTTGGCAGATCAGGTGCCTGGGATGATCGCCATGCAGGACAATGTCACTCCGTTGTAGTGATTGTATGCACAAAAGTGCCATCAGACGACAAGTGTGCAGAGTACAGTTGAGTACAGCTCAACAAGCAAATCTACCAGACAGATTCCAGCAGCTATGGCCATGACGCTTCGACTTGAGCCGTTGGCTGATGAAGGTGCCCAGCAAGGCTCCTGCGGCAGCGAAGGTACCTGTTGAGGTGCCCCTTGCAGGATACCATGCGCTTAGTTTTTGGTCGAACGATGTCCAGATGTGCCCCGAGTGTTGCGTTGAATTTGGAAGTTTCTTTCGACGCCTCTCCAGCCTTGGCTTTGCTTCACCGAGGTGGTGCCAGTCCTGCTGATCACGGGGCCGCGGGGCTGCGGGAAGTCCACCCTGGCTGAACAGCTCAGGCAGGGCAACTGAGCAGAGGTCGTGGGTTTGCGGAATAGCCAGCTTCTCCCAGGCACCAGGATTCGCGCTTCCAGGAGCCCGAGTGGGTGCGGGGCCTTGACAGCCTTCGCTGGTCTTTTCAGGCTTTAAACCGTCTGCGCTCCATTCCAAATAGGTGATGGTCTCCAGGCCGTGACTGCTCCTTGCTGCCGCTGCCGCGGGCTCTACGAAGCTTTTGATGAAACCTAGCCCATAGTGGCAGCTTTTGTCCAAGCCGGTTTTGAGAATCTCCTACCAACCATCCCTTCCTGCAAGGATCCCGTCGTTTATGTTTCAGCTGAAACAGTTTCATGTTACAAGCTTTTGCAACCTCTTCCACGGCATGGCTTGCATGGCATTTGCATGTCGGCAGCTGGCATTGCAACTTTGCCTGAACTAGTGCACAGGGCCACTGGGCATAGAAAGCCTCATCAGAACATATCAGAACAAGTACAGCATTTCCTGTCATTAAGGAAAACAGTGCACAATGCCAGTGACAATGGCTGACGCATGCAAATATCGACCTCTGCCTCGGTCGAAATGCCCGACCCATTCCATCACCGAAGCACAGGTACCAGTGTCGCATAAACACGACTCGCAGTGAATGCTTAGAATGCTTTCTTGTCCTTCGTACTCTTCCATCCAACATCACCCCCCTCCAAAGCTAGCTAGTCGATGAAGCCGAGAGTTGCCTGGCCTCGGCGAGGCCATCTCGCCTACCCTCCACATGCCGGGCTTGCGCTTCTTGCCCTGAATCGAGAGTTGGGAACCGGAGGGTTTTGAGATGTTTTGAGTTTGTTCAGGCATGTCAGGAGGTGTCGACGTGAGGTCTTCTTTGTGTCCACGTCTCCAGAGCCGAGGCAGGGCACTTGCGCACGAGTGTGCGCTACAACACGATGACAACGGACCGGGGCGGCATGACCGAGGTCCGGCCGAAAGCTGCATATCCGAGCGACCGAATTGAACAGTCACACTGAGACAATGCCAGGCGATGTACAACTGGAGGGTTGCGGCTGTGCACAACGCCTTGAAGGAGATGGGAAAAGCGACTGGAGCTCCTTGGCAAGAGAACCCAAACGAAAGAGACGGCGTGCACTGCAGGCTCCGCTTAAGCTAGACTCGCTCTCGTTGAGACTGAAAGCTTGCAGCCGACTGCCACGAGGCTTTGCACGTGACGGATCTGACAGCTCTCGGACACCTGGATCAGTATCACTACGGTGGTATACAGGCAACATCCGAACATCGATTGTGTTCGACTGGCGAGACTATCCGCCACGTAGACCTGCAGCTGCTAACCCTCGCAAAAGCCATCGGTCGAACTAAGGTTCCTGAGATTCTTGAGCAGCCATGAATCTGTGAGACTCTTGAATAGTTACTGGTACTTATGATGGAAGCTCTTCCAGTCATGCGTCCAGTCAGTGCCAGACATGTCCCAGGTAGAGACAGCTTCAGCAAACTCTGGTCTGAGACCTGTTAGTCTGAGCAGGGGCGGAGGGCACACAGCCTGGGCAGGCTAACGACCATGTCATCGAGTTGCTCGGCCGGGTGCTCAGACGGTCGGCTGAAGCTGAGTCAGTTCTCTGCATGAGTTCCCACGCTTCCACGGCTTGCAGTATCCTTCTCAGCGGGTTGGACGTGCTGTGTGGAACAAGATGTAAAGACACCCCCAACCCTAGATCCTGCAATGGAATTGAAGGCCGTGTGCTACCTGCAGCTCGCCCTAATGGCCCCAATCATTCGTTCATCTCCCATGTGGAGCCCTCCACCGTGACATCCAGTGACAGCTGCATACGTCCGCGCCTTCTTGTGCGGCGCCAGGAATTGATAACACGGTGCATTGCCTGGATGTTGGCTCTGGCATCGGTGGTCCTGCGAGGCCATGGCCACAGCTTTGAGGACTCGGGGAGTCAATGACGGTCTCGGATTCAGAAGCCATGGTGGAGGGTTTATTCTTTCTTCCATCCCCTACAAGGCACCCGTCCCGCCCCATGCCTGGTGGAAGACAACTCAAACCACGAAGTCCAGGTATATCGCCAGCAAGACCGGGTGCCGGTTGACGGGTGTCGAGCTACAGCCAGACATCTGCCGTGCCGGGCAGGTTGGCGGTCAATGTCGAAAGTTAAGGGTTTACGTTCGCGCACAGAACTCTACATGTGAGAAGGTTGGCCCCAACTAGTTCCCTAAGATCTGCAGGCGATTCTGAAATTGAGGGAGTGACCCCATGTAAGCCATGCAGTAAACCTGGCTGACTGGCGAAGCCTATGCTATGCCGGCTTTACGAGCTCCATGCTTCGAGCGGTGGCACAGCAAAAGACTCCCTTGTCCCTAGGAGCTGACAGAGCGAGTACCCGGGCTTGCGGACAGGGTCAACTTCATGGACGCTCACGCATGTTCTTGATTGCAGAAACTGACAGTGCTTTGAAGCTGAGTGCCCGCGTTTAGCCTTTCCAATCCAGACCGGACCTTTCTTGCTCCATGCTGATTGCCAGGTCGGTGACATCATTACGCTGTCGAAGACCAAGGAGATCCCGGACGAGACCTTCGACCACTTCCTGCCGGCAGCCCAGAGTTGTAGTGGGCCAGTCTGCAGGACAGAGAAGGGTGATACTCATCGGAGGTGCAGCAGTGTAGCATGTTAATTATGTTGTGATTTGAGTGGTTGACAGTGGGTCCTGTCCCCGTTTGGGTGTTAGGTCTCAGATTCTGATGGTGCAGTTAAATGGGCATACACTGCAGTCTCAACCGTGCGGTTCGCGCAAAGGGCCTCGTGCTGTCGCCAAGGTCACTCCTCGTGTTCTTGCACCTTGGCGACCGCATGTGGCTGCAAGCTGTAGTCTAGAGCTCACCGCAACGCCCTTGCAACATCCCAAAACGTAAGGAGGACCTTGGCAGGAAGATCTCCGCCTCGGGCCTCAGCCCCCAAGTTTCACCGAGGCACATCCCCGATCGAGCGGGACTCCTTCAGGCTCCGTTTCCCGTGGGGAACTGCCGAGTCTCACTTTTTGGCGGGCCGGTTCTTGGAGGAGTAAACTGTGCCATGTGCAGCCCCAACCTGGTCTGCAAGACGTTTGGGCCCTTCCTAGTGCGCGCCTCATGCGACATAAGTTTCACAATGCTGCGTGCCGTCGATGCTGGCGACGAACTATATGCCATGCGAGGTTCGTTTTCGTTTTGAAACCGCATGTTTTTTTCTTTCTTCGGCGCATTCCTGGTCTTGATGCGGATGATATCCGCAACCACGAGCTGGACTCGTGTTTGCAGGTCGTATGTCGCATGGGTCACAAGCGGGAAGGATGAAAGCTGAAAAACCACATGAAACCACCCAAGTTCATTCTTCTCAGAAAGTTTTCCTGGCTGGAGCGGGTTCACAAGCAGTTTGCATTCTACATAAATACTACGTTCTGCGTGTTTGCACATCATGATGGCTGCCCTAGAGGTTGATTCAGACGTATATTCTCGCACGTCGCCGCGTGTGTGCCTGCTAGTTATCTGCACCTATTTTGGGGGTTCAGCCATGTCTCTGTGGCGACAGGCGTGCCATAATGCCACGAAGCCTGGTGGTACGTTTCTCATTGAAGACTTCGCGGCCAAGCCAGGCCAGGCCGTATCAAAGGGTGTGCCTTGAAGGGAGGATGGGAATTAAGAAGCTGAAGCTGGACAAACAAAGTGATGGAGGAGCATTTCGAGCATTGCCTGTCTGTTCTCCAATCGACCTGATGTCTCGCACAGTACTACTGCTACTACCTACTGCTACTGTTACTTCTAGTGCTGGTACCAGTACTACTGGTGCTAGTGCTAGTACCAGCACTCGCACACGCACCAGTACTGTACTAGTCCACTACTACGACGACGTGGACGACCACGACGACGACGACGACTACTACTACTACCACCACCAACCTACCACTACCACTACGACTACAACTACCGCTACAGTACCACTTCCACTTCCACTTCCACTACGACGAGGACGAGGACGACGACGACGACGACTGCGACGACGACTGCTGCTGCTGCTGCTTCTGCTTCCGCTTCTACTTGTACTACCACGACGACGACATCCTGACTGCGACTGGGACGAGGCGACAGAGACGATCATGACGATGACGATGACGACTACAGCTACGACCTGGACGAAGACGTTGACGACAGCTGGAGCTGCTAAACTTCTCGTCTCCTGGTTCATTCGTATTCTCCGTATCATGCAATTTTAACTTGCTGGAAGTTGATGTCCCGGAAGGCAAGTCCTTCACTGAGCTGGAGCGATCTTCCTTGCTGGATGTTGTCTCCGCACCCACAGTGCCTTGGTCTATCTGCAGTCCATGCTCCAGAGATTTGCGGTGTCGCAATTTCTACGTGAACTCTTATCTTGTGACGTGCTGATGCTTCCTCAGGTCACAACACCAGAACAGCAGCCTTGCAGCAGTCGAGAATAGTGGAAACAAGAGGATGACATCGTGTGATTCTGGTTGAATTTGAGTCATCAGTATGTGCTGTTTCTTCCGAGAGTGCTTTTAGGTCAGATGCTCGTAAGCTTTCGCACGTCTTTCAGGGTTCATTAAACCCCAAGGTACGTCGCCGACTTGCATGCGGCCGGCTTTGTGGACATCAGAGTGGTGGATCTCAGCGAGCAGTGGCGAAAGTGGACCAAGGAGCGGGCATTCGTGAGTACACGACCCCTGGGCCTTTCAGAAAGCCCTCAGCCAGATTTACGCGCCCGGGTTGGGGGGTTACACAGTCAGCTAGGAAGCTAGGAAGGATGCTCCCAAACTGGCAGGTGCTCTCATTCAGGGATTCGAGTGCAGCCATGGCAAAGCGATGCTTTGTTTCCCCATGTTTCCCCTTCACATTCCAGAGAGCTAGTGCCCCTGGAAGGCTCGACACGCTGCTGTGGTCGCAATTAGCATTCGTCTTTCTGGAGGCGCACGAAAGACCTGCATGCGCCTGCCCTTTTTTTGAACAGCGCCGTTGCCAGATCCTCTCCCGTTTTGCGATTTTCGCCCGGCGTGTGTATCCTTCGACTGAATCTGTCGAAGAGCCCAGGACCTGTATTTCGAGTCGAAGGATGAGACGTTGAAAATGCATGGGGAGGCGGTTCGTTGTGATGCGTTCTGTGGGATCCGCGCAGTGTCATGGGTGGCTAGTCCCTGTGATTGAACCAGGGTTCTTGACTGAGAAGGTGAAGTCAATTGTCCGACCACCGCATGCCGCATGCCTGCAGCAGGCCATTTTCAATTCGAGACTACACTTCTACAAGGTCGTCATGGATCTTTTCGTGCACATCTCAGTTCAAGGTGGTACTTTCGTGCCTCTGCAGGGCTCACATGATGCCTTCGTCTCGTGCCGGTTGGACAAGGTTCAGTAGTGAGTAGCCACCGCCCCCTCACGAAACAAAGCGTGCGTTTTCGCCAAGGATGAAAACCTGGGCGGCGCGACTTGGACCAAGTAGAAGTCGTCACCGCTTCTGTCCGCTGCAGCCGTTACTGGTGCTGCTCCTGCTCCTCCTTCTCCCTGCACTGTGCTCGGAAGGGATGTTCTGCCCACACCCGCCCGGGCAAGGACAGTTCATTCAAGGTTTTGCGGTTTGCATGGGCAAGATCTTCAGTGCGAAGCTTGCCAACCAGAATCGGCTCTTAGGGTTTAGGGTTCGCCTTCAGGGTTTGAAAGCCAACATCTTTTTTTCCAGGGGCTGGGGTTTGCCAACCAGCATCTCCGTTTTAAAGTTTCGGGTCTCCTTTTAGGGTTTGGTTGAAGTTTGCCTATCCGTTTAGAGTTTAGGGCCTCCTTTCAGGTCTTAGGGCTTAGGGTTCACCAACCAACGTGTCTTAGGGTTTAGGGTTTAGGATTTTGCAAACGAATATCATCCCATTTTAGGGTGCCGGGCTTGCAAGCCAAGTTCTGCTTTTAGGTTTTGGGATTGCCAACCAACATCCAGGTTCTACAGTTTCTGTTTGCGGCTATGGCATTGTCTTCGATTCGGTGTAAGATTTTGTTTTGGGGCGGGAAGCATTTGGCTTTGCTTTGGCTTTTGACCTGAGAACAGTAGCGATAACTTTCGTTTCAACAGCAGATGGTCCTGAGCCCTGGTTGGCACTAGTACATATTATATTGCCATTCACAGTTCCAAGAAGCAAAAGTGTGGGCAGTTCCGCCCATGCAACAACCGCAGCAGCGACAGCAGCAGCAACAGCGGCAACAACAGCAACAACACCAACACCACCACCATCACCGCCGCCACCGCCACCGCCACCCCCACCACCACCCCCACCACTACCACCACCAACCCACCACCCCACCACCCCACCACC
>CAJNJA010018144.1:0-10706 GCA_905231915.1 Symbiodinium necroappetens | reverse complement strand
CTCCTGACCCTGCTTCAGCAGGGCATCGTCGATGGGCACCTTGCCATTTTAATGTATGTTAAATAAATACATATATGTATGTATGCATGCATGCATGCATGGATGTATGTATGTATGTATGTATATATGCAATACATACATACATACATACATACATATACATACATACATACATACATACATACATACATACATACATATATATATATCTGTGTGTGTGTGTGTTTGTGTTGGTGTGTCTCTCTGTGTGTGTGTGTGTTTGTGTGTTTGTGTGCCTCTTTGTATGCGTATGCGCACGGATGTATATACTCATACAGAGAGAGAGAGAGAGAGAGAGAGAGAGAGAGAGAGAGAGAGAGAGATAGGGAGAGCGAGAGCGAGAGTGGGACATGTTGAGTTGCCGGTGTCACCCAACTCCCTGAAAGCCCTACGAAAAGTGGGGGGCCCACGTGGCCAGGGGCCTGACAAGCCCCTTAAGCCTTAAAGCCGAAGGAAGAAGAAGAGAGCGAGCGAGGCGAGACGAGACAGAGAGAGGATGTCACAGTATAATGGACACAAAATGACAAGACAAAATGCATTATATTATAATACATTGCAACATATTGCAACATAGTATAATGTAAGGTGACGTAATATAGTGCACAAATTTTTATGTGTATGCACATGTACATGTATACGTATATGTGTATGTGTATTTGTGCATATATATATATACATACATACATATACATGTACATATATATATATACATATATATATATATATGTGTGTCTGTGTGTTGTTTGTCTGTTTTTTTCTGTTTGTCTGTCTATCTGTCTGTCTGGCTGTCTGTCTGTCTGCATGCATGTCTGTGTTTATGCGTGCATGCATGCATGTATGTATAGTATATGTATGTATGTAATGCCATGTTAGTTGTTCGGATGTAATGATTGAATTGAACGGAATGTAATGCAACGTATGTGTTTGCTTGTGTATGTATACATACACATAGACCTGATATTGAAATACATACATACCCAGCTACCTATCACATCTACATTGACCAACTGTCAACGTACACATATTTTTTATGTGTATGTGTACATATATGCACGCATGCATGCAATTACTTGTATTCGTCTGTGAATTCACGAATTTGCTATTGATATTTGTATGATTATCGCCGTTGCTTGTATTATTGCTGTTTTCATTAGTGTTATTATTTTGTGCAAGTGAGACGAACTCTTGTGCATAATTATTGTTACCGCTTTTGTTTTACTGTCACTACTATTATGATTACGCATGCTATTCCACTGTCATTTGCTATCGTTTTTTATTGTCATATCTGCAAGGGCACTGTTCGACCGCTCTGGTGGTAGGGAAGTGGAGATTCACAAAGGGTGCGAATTAGGGGTTGCCGACCACCAGAACAACGAGGACCCCTAAACCCTAAACACCACCCGAACCCTACAGGAGCTCAGCCAAAGCTGTCCTCCGAGAGTTGCAGGGAGGCCAGCCGTCCATGCTTCCGTGACAAACGGAGGTAGGGTCTAGGAACAAAGTTTCAAAGGGCTGGTGGATGAGGGTTCCTGGTTTTTAGAGTCTTCATGAGGGAAGAAGCCACATGCCGCGGCGTACCTGCAACGGCGAAACTTACAACCCTAAACTCCCTAAACCCTACGCCCCCCAGAAATATCCGGTAATGGTCGGCTAGCTCTGAAGGCTCCGACTGTAAGCTTTTGCGATCGGCGACATCTGTCCATTGTACTTTCCTTGTCCTTACATCATTCACATGTAGATAGACAGGTAGATAGATTAGATTAGATGAGAAAACAGATAGATAGATAGATAGATAGACATATAGATAAGATTAGATAGATAGAGCTAGCTAGATAGCGAGATAGAAAGGTAGGTAGGTAGGTATGTAAGTAGATAGATAGATGATAGATAGATAGATCGATAGGTAGATAGATAGGTAGGTAGATTGGTAGACAGGTAGATAAATAGATAGACGCACGGACAGACTTCGGACAGACAGGCAGACAGACGGATGACATGTAAATGTATCTATGTGTGTGTGTCTATATAAATATAAATAAATAAATATATATATATATATATATGTATGTATGCATATGCCGAAGCCTCCGAGGTTTTGCTGAAGGCGCGTTAAACATTAATCCCGGAACCCCGAGCCCTCCGACTGTAAAGCCCTTCAAAACTCTGAAAACGTGGAACCTGTGAAAAAGCCCTTGCGGTTTAGGGGTTTAGGGTTTAGGGGCAGTTTTGGAAAGCCTGTTGCAAAAGGGGCAGTTTAGGGGTTTTGGTTTAGGGGCAGTTTAGGGGTTCTGGGTTTAAGGTCTTACAGGTTTACGATTTTGTATTGCATGTTCGCTGATGCTGGCGTCTTCGTGAAAGCCCAGTTGCAAAAGTAGGGCTAAGTAGGGTTTAGGGGCTATTAGGGACCGAAGACCTCTGAACCGAAGTTTTAAACCCTAATACCCCTAAACCCTACACCCTAAAGTGAAGAACTACCCTAAACCCCTAAACCCTAAACCCTAAAGAAATGAAGAACTCAAGAAACATGGGCAGGTTGGGGATGCTCCGCTTGCACCGGATCAAGCCAGCGTCACCAGCGCGGGAGCCTCTCTGGCCAAGCCGGTGGGAGGCGATGGCGCCCCCGAGTGTAGGGCTTGTTTTAGGGTTTAGGCTTTAGGGGATTAGGGGTTAGGGGTTTAGGGGTTTAGGGGTTTAGGGGTTTAGGGGTTTAGGGGTTTAGGGGTTTAGGGGTTAGGGTTTGGGGGTTTAGGGTTTAAGGGCTCCTTAAAAGGGGTCTATGAGGGTTCTATGAGGATTGAGGCTTTGGGCGATGTGGGAGACGATGCTTCAGAGTGTGGGGTTTTCGGGTTTAGGGTTCGGCGGCTTATAGAATTATAGGATGCTATGAGATTACATAGGGTGTAAGGATAGTATCCCACTATATCGGAAAAAAAACTGGGCTGCTAGGGTTTGACTGCCCATCTAGGGCCTAGGGCCTAGAATCTAAGGGGTTTAGGGTTTCAGAGTTCGGGGCTGTGAGACTGCGGGATGACGTTTTACCAGATGGGAGGCGAAAGCTTCGGTTATGCAGTTATGCAGGGGCTGTACGATTTTTGTTTGATTTGCTGCGGTTTCGTTGTTGGTTTAGGGTTGCAGGTGTTGTTCTGGTCAGTTATACTCTTTTGGGATTGTCGTTTCGGCATGAGTTAGGGTTCTTTCCTGTGATTTCCTGGTTGTCCGTGGACTTTTTTTGATCTGCAATCTGATGGTCGTCTAAGTCTAATTAATGATTAGTCTCTTCCTGAGGTTACATGCACGGTCCTTTGGTCCCGGCTTAAGCCAGTAGGCCTTGAGGAGAAACGTAAACCTCCAAAAATGACGTTGACTCCTCCTGGCCACTAGTCACTAGTCGTTGACATTGCCTTACAACCCTAGCCCTGGATACTCCAAGGCTCTAAGCCCCGACTAGCAGCACGCATGCCGATTGCTCCAGGTTTCGGCTTCCGTTGAAGGTTTCCGGACCTCGTCCGTGTGAAGCGTGTTTATAATAGGCACTTTGAGGGTTTAGTCTTTTGGGGCTTGGGGTTTAGACTTCCTCTTCTGCAGTTTCTCCTGAAGCTTCTCGATGGCGCAGGCGATGAGACGCCTGCTGAAGACAGTGAGGGAATGCCTTGACCTCACGCAGAGGCGTGGGGACCTCCCAACCTTAAGGGCCCATGTGCCCAAATAGTATATACATTGGCCCTAAAGTACCTATATAGGGACTACATTACGGCCTATGTATATACTATTTGAACCCTAAACCCTAAACCCAATTTGGGTACATGGACCCTTAGGGCAACAAGGAGTTCGGGGGCTCGGCCTGGGATAACGTAATGTGGAAGGCTTGAGTAACTTCTTCTTCTAAGTACCAAGCTTCTTCCTTAGTCCATAGGGTTCTACATTATAATTGTGACACTTATGGTAGAATAGGCCCCAAATCCTACTTCATCTCATCTACGAGCTCCTATATACTCTACGTAAGCTCCACAAGTTCTCGGGGCTACGTCTACGGCTTATAGGGTATTTTGGGTTTAGGGTTGAGGGAACACCTCCGGATCTGCTACTCCACGATACTTGCAAACAGCCCCGCCACGCACAGTCTTCCCTGCAAAGCAGTCGAGAGGTCAAAGGCTCTCGGCCCTACCCTGTAGCCCAGAGAAACCTACCCGTTTCAGGAGGTAGATAAGGAAGCCATAAGAGGGAACCCTAAGCAGGTAGGCTTTTCGGGCTACTGGTCAACTTTGGTCCTATCTGGGTTCACCTTGCTCGATACTTGCTCTGTTTCGAAAGTGAGACCCCTTAAAGGGGACCCTTCTTAACCCTACTCATTCGCTCTCTTAAGAGGGACCTTCTTGAGCGGATCTATATCCCCAAGGGTCCCCCGAATCCTAACACCAAAGTAATATCATCTGTATTTGGGGACAGGGACTCGGACCCAGCCAAGCCACGCCTGGATGCTAAGAAGACCAAGTTTGGAGACCCGTATTTTGAATTGCTATGCTTCCCATGGAATAGAAGGCCTTGAAGGGAGACCGAAGGTAGTGCCTTCTAGAAGCCTGAATATAAGCTGGTGCTATGCCTTGGAGTTCCTGAATGAACTTATGCCATAACACGCCCAAGAACCTATTCTAATTATGAAGCGTGCTACATTAGAGGAGCGCCGCGGCAAGAAGAACTGCGCTTCGGAGGCGTTCACTTGGATTCCCTAAAGTGCGTTTAGGTGGTCCCACTGCTATACTCATCGCCCGTCTGAGAGCCGAAATCCTTAAACCGCCGAGCTTACGGCGGCTGGGGTGCTTGGAAACTCCAGGATCCCTTGCAAATCAAGTACGACCCTAAACCCCAAAACCCCAAAACCCTAAACCCAAAAACCCTCGAATCATCAACCTCGCCTGGCTTGTCCGAGTTGTGAGAGCGTAAAACCCCAAACCCCAAGAAACTGAGCCGAGCCTCGAATCTTCAGACCTGGGCCCGTAGACCCTATAACTTTTTCTCGGAAAGGCTCCTCAAGGATGTAAGGCAGCAGTAGAGAGCTTCAGATCACATGAGACCTGGGTATAGACAAAGCAGAACCCGGGCTCAGAAGCCCTTTTCATCCCAAAAATGTCACAGTGGTAGGATCCTTCTCGCAAGGACCCAAAGCCTGAAATCCCTGTAGACCATGTCGAAATCTCCTAGAAATCGTTGAAAGATAGATACTTCCTAGAGCTTCAATTCCGGGGATCCTGGGGTCTCAGGAGGCACAGAAACTCTGGAATTTCGGGCCCCCCATTGGTGCCATTCTGGGTTTAGGGGTTTAGGGTTTAGGGCTCATTCTGGGGCTCCGGCCAGTCGGCGATAGACGAGCTGCCGTAGATCTTGGAAGCTCAGGGAGCCCCTGAACCTTACACAACTGGGTTCTTGTTAGAGGATTTTGGTTAAGTTACTATAAATAGGGATCTACAGCAAATAATATGGCTTCCTTACTATGGTAACTTAAATTAAGTCCCCTAACAAGAACCCAGACCGGGAACCCCTACACCTAAAAGGAAGCTTAAGACGATTTGTTTTTTTTTTGCGGCACGGACCGGTACGACTGCAGGGAATCAGGGTCTACATTCACTGCGGGATTATAGTACAGGCTAACAGCTAACGGTTTAGGGTTTAAAAAGTTTAGGGTTTAAAAAGGGGCAGTACAGGCTGCTATTAGGCAACGGATTGTGCAAGAGTTGTTGTCCTGGGTTTTGAGATATATGTATAGGAGCTGTGGGCTGCAGAGTATTTACAGACATGCACATACAACCATGCCACAAGCACACGTTTGTCGATGTGTGCGCACATGCCTATATCATATGGCTGGAGCGTGCACCCGCTTTTTCTGTACAGCTTTTGCCTTACGGGATTGTTCGGCTGTCAGTTTCGAGATGTAAGAAGAGCAAACATGACGGTCCTTGAGCATTCTGCTAGCGAGTCGCTACTTTGTCTTCAACACAAACGCCAAAGACTCGAGAGCACGGAGTCCCATGATAAAACATGACGCCTTCGGCTGCAACGCCCGCGCTGCAATGACGGCGTCTATTTTCGTCGCTTCTTATCCTGGCAAGAGACTTCGACGCTCGCAAGATTCCGTTCACTCAGAGTCACTTCGGAGTTCAAATTTGAGCAAACCTCCTGCACAGAGCAACTGCTGGTGTCGATGCCTCTGCGAAGTTCAGAAAAGCTCTCTGAGACAGGGAGGGGTATTGGATGCGGTGCACCAGCCTGATCCCTCTTCTCCCAAGCCATTCTTGCGCTAAACGCCTGTAGCCTCCGATCTTAAATCTCACCAACTCAGATTCGGAAGCATCTTTTTGAGTAGCTGCCCCGAAGACGAACGAACTCTTCTCAGGCTCATGTCTCTAAATGCCCGGTTTCAGGCGTTTTTTAGGGCTTAAGGGCAAAACAGATCCACAAGTCTCTGATGCCGTTGAGGTGCAGAGGCAATACATGCGGCCTTCATGGCATACCACGGAAATCCCAATCTAATCATTCAGGCCCCGATATGTTAAAGTTTGCAGGGTCGGGTGGGGTCGGATCCGGTTCAAGACACGGTGTATCACTGAAAACTCTATGCGACTCTAAACCCGAAGCCCCAAACTCTAATATAGGCTTTGGTACAGAGTCTGTTATTTCAGAGAAGCAACCGGAAGGCTCCATGTGCCTACATTGTCTAAACTCGGGCCTTAAGGGTGTTCCTATATAGGTACACATCCAGGTACTGTAATCCTAAATATATTCTATATAGGCGCATGGAGCCATAGGGTAAGTTAGTAAGTGCTCTAGGGTTGAGGATGATGGCAGTGGTGTTGTGTTGTCCGAGCGGAAAATGTGCCATTTGTGGCAGTGTTAGTTTCAAGACCGCAAACATATTCATTATGATGTTGTATCGTTGTCGCAGCACCGCTGGGATCAACTTTGCATTGGTCAGAATACTAGGTGAATGGGCCTAGACGGGACAGCAAAATTGTCGTATCGCAGAACGACGCTCGGAATCAGAGGAAAGAAGTATAAGCAGACCAAGCCCTAAACAGAAGAGAAAGCCCTGAAGGAAGACCCTCAGCAAAGAAGAGACCAAGCCTGTCCGTCTCTGCCTCCGGTGGCCAGCGAGAGCCACGAGCGACCTGTAGAACAGAGTCAGAAGTCTGAGGGCAGGGTTGCAGGGCGACTATACTATACTGGAATAGACTATAGATGCGCTACTGACTGGACACTCTACTATACTATGCTATGATATAGTATAACATGCCGCCGTAACACGGAATATCTGCAGATGTGTTGGGAGCATGCTTTCCTTAGACTTTTCGGGCACTCGCCCCCTCCAACTAAGATGGAACCTGGACGGCAATTAACAACCGTAGACTACTGTAAGTCTCACTGAAGGAGCTCTGCAGAATCCCATGTAAGGGGCTGCTTTTGGAATAATTCGTGGATGAGTTTCATTCTTGCAGCCTTGCCCTCATCACCTGTGAATGATCCACACATTCGTGCATCTCAGGTGCGTCGTAGACTGGACCCAGCGATTGCAACAAGAGTAGGAGCGACCGTATTGGACACGATAAGAAAGCAGACAAGTCGCTCAAGATTTATAAATCGAGCAAAGGCAGAAGTCCAGAGATAATTGTTCTCAATGTCGTGTGTCCCTCGGAGACAGACTGTAGCCACCGGACACGTTTCTCCTAAACCCTAAACGCCCTGAACCCCTTGCTGCAAAAAAAAACCTAGACCCTAAACGCCCTAAACTCCAAACCCTAAACCGAACACGGCAGCGGTGGGTTCCTTTCTGGGTATCGAGGCCATTGGGCCTATTCGGGCTTCGGGTCTGGGATCAGCCAGGGTTCAACTTAATCGTGGCTTTGCATCGACAGCAAACGTTGGGGGTAGGGCTTAGGGCTTAGGGTGCTGGACGACGAGGCCTGTTGCAAAAAGGGTTTAGGGTTTGGGGGGGTAGAGCTTCAGAGAGGGCTCTGGCCAGGACCGAAAAGTCCTTCTTGCACACTCTTTGGGAGCTGTTGGCCCTAGAGGGTTTCTAGTGAACCGCAGTGGAAGGCCAGTTATATGCAGTGTATTCCCTGGCAGTGCCAAGCGTACGAGTCGAGAAACTGAAGCCAGAAACACTGGCTGGGTTGGGTTCAGAGATTCCATCCAGAGTTTCAAGACCCACGAGCCCAGCTTGACAGCTTCATGGGAGAAGTGCTACATATGAAGCGATCTCAACTTTTGAACAAGACTCCCACCTGTTACATCAGAATCCCTTGAGATCTGCCTATAAGCAGTCACAGAACCCAAACTTTAATCCCTTATTGAAAAAGCCACCTGCCTAGCGGCACGAGCTATCCTCCTTCCGGTCGGGTTTGGTTTTGAGGGTTTCAGGGTTCCGGGGATTCGTGGTTTTAAAGTGTCTCGAACCCCAGGACCTACACCCTTGATGCAGAGACGATAGGCCTAAAGTCACGGAATTCTTGCCTCCCTAAGCCACAGAACCTAAACCCTAATAGGCCCTAAACCACAATCTTGCAGCATTTCTCTAATCGCTTCTGTTTCACCGGGGTTTCACGTGGATAGCTTGGGCCAGCGGAGCGTGTGAGGGGTTTACTGCATGCTTATACTATGAGGGTCACTACGGTTAGGTTATACATTACTAGAAGGTTATCGTAACGGGTAATTACCATAAGCAGGTTACCCTGCGGGCTACTACAAGGGTTGCGATAATTTCTAATACGTGTTACTGAAATGGTTACTATCACAGTTGCCATATCTTTGAGCTGCTCTTCAGCTTCACCTAAACTGAACCCTATATCCAGAACCATATAGTCCATATAGAGCTCCATCGGATGCGACGGTACCTGGGATCGTGCCCCTAAACCCAAGCTCTAAACCTTAAAATCGAAAGCACTAGCTTTATACACCCCGAACACTAGACCCTAAGCCTTAAACCCAAAACCCTAACCCCTAGAGCCTAAACCCTAAATCTTCAATGCCTGCTGGTCCAACGCTTCGTGGTGTAGCTTCATCGCGCGCTCGGAAGGCCGTCCTGTAACATGACGAAGCTTCCAGCTTAGGAAGTTGTAGTAGTGTTTTGGGGTTTAGGCCTCTTGGGTTTAGGGTTTAGGGTAGTAAAGTTTTGGGGTTTAGGCCTCTAGGGTTTTGGATGCTTTTGGTGTGTTCAATGTTTATGGGCAGGGGTTTGGAGGGCGTTAGAGCGCCGGTACCTCTGACGATTGCCGGGATTAAGTACCAACCCTAGGCAGCCAGCTACGACAAGAAGTCAAGCCCTGTTACAGCGCGACGGGCTCATCCGAGCGAGCCCGCGAAGCCGGAAGTGTGCTGGCGCATCTTGTCGGTTCCAGGTTCGACATGCAAAAAGGGCAACTTTATGCTGCGGCGGCAATCCGCAGCAGAGTCACAGTAAGGTACGGATGATAAGTGCCGCAGAGACCAGTACTGTAATCCATTGCTGCCTAGTTATAGTAGATGCTTTCCTAGGAACAACCCTTAACCTCAAGCTGACAGGGGTGATCCTAAGCCAAGATCCATTGTCCCGGCTAGGGCAATTGTTGCGGATTAGTTGTAGGGCGATGTTTCCCCCCCCCAGTTTGTGGTTTTGCTTGTTGCGTGTGTATATTTGCTAGCTGCTAAGCAGCATGATCGCGAGCGATGTGGTTCCACAGCATTCAGCAGCAGTGCTACGCAACCCCCGTGAACGACCACGACTCCGAAAGCTATCAGTCAGTAGATATGTTCATTAGTTGTTGTCGTGGTGATAGGGCTTGCTATGGGTCTTTGTGTTCCAGCACGACAAAAAGAGCAGCATCTGGGCACCTAGCTGAGTATAGTAGCAGCATCTGCGGCAGCTCCAGAAGCAATGTTTTTGAGTAGCTGTAGCCAGTAGGTGCAATAGTACTTGTGGACGGCAAAACGGGTGGTGCATGGTGGTGGTGGTGGCGTGGTGCTGGTCGCAGCGGTAGTCGTCGTCGTAGTCGCAGGAGAAGGTAGTAGTAGCAGCAGCAGTAGTAGCAGCAGCAATGACTCACAGTAGTTGTAGTATAGTCAGTCGTTGCAGAGATGGCATAGTTAGCCATGCTGTTACTGAGCCCACTGCCGATGTCCAATATGTTCTGTTTCTGCCTGTCCCGCACTCTTCCACAGCACACAGACTTCGCAAGACCTCGCGGGCCGTAGATAGGTTGGCCACGGGGGTTTGAGGAGGATGGAATATTTTCGGTGCCATGAGAAGGCATAACGGGATTTAGATATAAACAAAAACCCTAAACTCGGGCTGAGTGATAAGGCATATTCCGTTCATTGTTGGGCAGAAAACGGCGGCTGGAGATCTGCTGTAAACCCGAAACCTTCTACTGCATGAGTTCACAGCCCAAACATGTCGCTTGATAGATGGAAAGTTCTTTGCGAAACCCTAAACCCTAAACCCTAGACCCAAACCCTAAACCATAAGAAGGGCCGAAGCTGCGTGTTTTCTCTCCTCCTCGCCTCCATTGGTCGTTGTGATGTTATGAGGCTTTGGGAGTCAATCCACGTTTTACCATTGAGGATGCAGGGCCTTCGGGTTGGTGTGATGGTTTCGATAGTATGTTTCGATCCTTTGGTGGGGGCCGGGGGGGGGGGGGGGG
>CAJNJA010018143.1:8085-35855 GCA_905231915.1 Symbiodinium necroappetens | reverse complement strand
TAGACCCTAAAGGAGCCTCTCTCATATAAATATACATACATACGTGTATATATATATATACATATATATTATATATAGAGGCAACAGGCCTCCTATAGTTTTTGCCGTGCCGGAATTGCAGGCCACACTCGCTTCCATCTGTTGTGGTAACGCCAGATGGCTCGCAAGGCAAACCGAAGCAACCTATGGGCGCAGGGTCGAAGGGGCCACTGACGACTTTGTGGCTCTTCAACCCACTACGGCAACTGTCCACGAGGATCCACTAGTTACCACAAGGGTCCAAAAAGAGCACCACGTGCTTCGCCTGCAGTCTTCTTCGCATGCAGAGATGGACCCAAATCCGAAATACAAACCCTAAATACACTAAACTCATTATGTAGGCCGTGAAAACAAAGTCGCACTTTTTCCCCTTTGGAGCTGGCCGCAAAGCCTGGTTCTGGAGATGAGAGTCGGCTCTGTTTCACGAAGCCATCTTCGGAGACCGGTCCCAGTAAGGCTCGGCCAGGTCATGCACCGGCCGCTGATCTTTGGTACTTACTGCGCCTGTGACGACCAGGCTTGACAAGCCTAGAAATAGGTCAGAGGCACGAAACAACACCGTCGCAGTAGCCTTGCAGAACCAGCTCAACCGGTAGTCGACCGACAAATTCATAGCAGGTGAAGCCGGATCGGAGCCCCTTGAATCTGGCGAAAGGCCTGTTGCTTTCAGTTAACTAGCGACCAATCCAGGGACGAGGAGTTCTCTGCAAACTCTTTGCATTCGGCGCTCGGTGTCGTCGCATTCAGCTCAAGCACCTCGTCGTCCCCATACCGATGTGGACCACAGCCAACATTTTTTCGCCTGCGCTTCGGGTAGTTCTGCAGATCTGCAGAAGTCAACCAAATACTTAGGCCAGTGCCCGGCCGAAAATAGCAAAGGTGTGTCTGCTCTTCCGGAACACAGGCATCCGGATGTCGTGTCCACACCACCAGGACGAGCCTGAAACCCCGGGTCACTCCAGAAACCGCGTGGATGTTGTTCTGGCACCCGCAAAATGCGACGCCTTAAGTTGCTCATCATCACCGCGAAAAAGGACATGCCGTGACACGGAGGAGAAGCGCGCATTTTCTTACCATGACCCCCGAGACACTGATTCCGACACCACGCGCCTATAGAGCTACTATGCTCCAGCCTGCAACAGTCCGAGGTACCGACGATTCTCTCGTACTACGAAGATGGACAGTATACTATGACGAGCTGAATGTGAGTGAATGTGTAACTATACGAGCATCAACCATCCAAGTTCGCCTAGCTACCGCTTCCTGCAGGTGGCCGCATGCAAGCCTCAGGCGATGTAGCACCTCATTGGCACAGGTCACTGGCACACTTTTATCTTGTGCAACGCATCGGCAGGACAGAACCACAGAATCTGAATGCCTAAACCTCGACATCCTGACGATGAGGATCCCTGCACGGCCTGCTGCATCCTGCGAAAAGGTCAAACTGCCTGAACAAACGAATCTTGGAAACATCGCATCGCATACTTTGAACTTGTGTTGGCTCAAGGCCATCACGATCATGGCTCCGCTCGGAGGCTAGCCTACAAAATGATGGCTCAACTGCTAAAGGCCTTGAGAAAAGACTATCAAATGGTGAATGCTGGAGCATAACCTTGCCATTCTGCAGCGTTTTTGGATGTTCCACATTCGGCATGTACACAACAGAGAAAAACAACGACGAGCCTTGTCCTTTCCCGTCAGATTCTATAGCCCAGGCCTCCAGCTCTCCACCCTGAACCCTTAGTTTTCGGTGTCCCCGCACCCTGCAGTCTTGCATCTATCCCTAAATGGCCCTAAACGCTAAACTTCCGGGGCTTCAGCTTAGGCCCTTAGGCATTTTCGTGGAATTGTTGGTTTCGGAACAAGCCTTCCAGCTCAAAGTAATAACAAAGACATCTTAATAAGATCTTTGTGCACAACAGCCCGAACAATATGCCAGTCCTTTGAGCCTTAGGGTAAAGGTTTAGTGTAGCATTTCAAAAACATTACACCTGATTGAACAGAGTCAGTGCGCAAGTAGCTGACATCACTCCGTGCGGAAGCGAACCTCCCATGCATACGAAGGCAAGCCTACACCCCAACACCCTCAACTCGGAATTCTATAAGCAAATCCTGAACACGAAGCCTTTCAAGCCCAAACCCTATAATGCCTAGCCGCGCCCCAAGCACTGTATGTAGGGCCCAACTCCCTCGCGCCAGAACCCCTAAACCCCAAACCCTCTAAGCCCGATAAACCCCATAATTAAGCCCTATAAACCCTAAACCCTAACCCTATATGTAGCCTAAACCCTAAACCTTCAAAGCCCAGGCGCCCCAGGAGCCAAAGAACTCGAGGTTTCCGCCGCCATAGTCCTCGGGGTTTGTCAGTGAGATGGAGGCGCTGTAGTTCCTGCGGATCCAGGGCTTGCCGTTTTTGTCTCCTTTCCTACGGGGTTTGGGGTTTAGAGTTTCGGGTTCTTCTTGGTTTGGAAGGGGGTTGTGAGGTTGGTGGTTAAGGGATGAAGGGGTCAAGGTTTAGTCCATGGTTTATGGTTCTAGAAGTTTGGGGAGACTGGGAGAGCTTGAGGCTTGCCTTGCCCCTGGTCGTTGTGTCTGATGTCGGCGGCGGATTGGGGCTGCTCAGGTCAGGGTTTTCGGAGGAGGGGCTTTCGTACCCTACCCCCTCAATAGGGGATTAGTAGCTCAGGGTGTAGGGGACCCATCACAGCTCTGTCCTGTAGCCCGTCTTGGATGCTTTCCAAAGCACCGGGGCGCCGCCACGGGCGGCCTCCACCTCGTCGCTCTGCTTGAGCTGCCGGCCTTGCCACCAGACCTCAACTCGGATTCTACAAGAAGAGGACTCCGCAAAAAGCAAAGAACACCCGGAGCCCGATGGCAGGGATTTCTCTTTTGTCTCATTTTTGCTTTGGGGGCTCTCTTTCTGGCCCTCAGGTGAGCGATAGACTCGGCTCAGGAGGATCTCTCATGGTTCCTGCGTGCCCCTTTCGAGATCTCCCCCAAATAAGATCCGACAGAGCTGCAATACTACAGCTCCTTTCCCAAGAGCTAGCAGTGGCACAGCCCTCTGTGATCAGTGCAACATAGCAGGCTCTCCGTCCATGGGCGGTGTTACTGAACCCACATATTTGTGGAAGTCCTCCTGATGACTGCTACGACTGCCAACTGCAACTCAGGCGCTGAGTCAAACTGCACGTTGTCCGCATGAGGCGGATGGCCTGCGAGTGCTAGGAAATATGACTTTGCAGCAGCTGATTGTTGTTCTCCTGCCCTGCCCCGGTTGAAACATCGTGTGGCTCGACGAAGGCAGAGGCATGCTCAAACGTTTTCTATTACTGGGTCTGTCCTGGAGAGCACAACATGGCTCGAAACCGGCACACGAGCCCAGAATTCTTCAAAAAGTCTTCCAGAGACCTGAGAAACATCAACCCGTACAACGTGACTCACTCAAGGGCTCCGAAAGCCTACTTAGTCCATACTCGGGCCCAGAAGCCAGAAGCTTCTGCGTGCGGGGAACTTTTTCAAAGCCGAAGTACACACTGTATAGCTACTCTGCAAATCCTGAGAGGGTTCTATCACCCCAACACCCCCAAAAACTTCTGGAACTAGCCCCTATAGACCCTCCTAAACCCTAAACTCTGAACCCTAAACCCCTAAACTACCAATCCTCCATCGGCCTCGGCGGTTGGTGCTGCTCACCGACGCTTGGTCCAGGACCAGGGCCTGTCCGAATTCTTCGGACATGGCCTGACAGATGAGTTTCGCTCGTGCAGGTTGCTTTCAGAACTGTGGCTTGGGGATTTGGAATGTAAGACTACATGTGTGCATAAGTCTATATAAGTCTACCTAGAAAATACAAAGCATATATATATACACGGAAAAATAAATGTATATGTATATATATATATGTACATATATATAAAATATATATATATCATGGAGTGCATCTGCGTTTCCCTGTGATTGCTAGTGTGTCGCAGTGTGGCTTCCTGTGGGAGTAAGCTGTTCTGTATGTCACTCTCGTCGGTACACTTTTATTTTATGCATATATATATATACAAACACACACACACATATACATACATATATATATATCTGTGTGTGTGTTTAAACATATAAATTTAAATAGATAAATAAAAGTGTATATATATATAGGTATCTATCTACATATGTACACATGTGTGAACGAATGTTTCGTGTGTGTGTGTATGTGTGTATGTGTGTATGTGTGTATGTGTGTATGTATGTATGTATGTATGTATGTAAACATACTTATATCCATATACCTCTGTATCGGTCTACCTAGCTAGCTAGCTGCCTACCTACCTATCTACCTACCTACCTACCTACCTACCTAGCTACTTCACTACCTACCTCCCTACCTACCTACCTACCTACCTACCTATCTGACCTACCTACATACCTACCGACCGATCGATTTATCAATCGATGTATCTGTCTTTCTACCCATCTATTCATTGGTCCATCTAGCCATCGGTCCATCTATCCATCTATCTATCTGTCCATCTATCCATCTACCTATCTGTCCATCTATCTATCTATCTATCTATCTATCTATCTGTTTATCTATCTGTCTATCTACCTATCTATATCATTACAAGTGAATAACCAATTAAAAACACATGTATTTATATATATATATATATATTTATATTTATGTTTATATTTATATTTATATTTATATTTATATTTATATTTATTTGATTAAAACACATACACATAAAATGAGTATAGATATATACAAAGTCAAATTCACATACATACGTACATACATACATACATCCATGCATGCATGCATGCATGCATGCATGCATGCATGCATGCATACAAACATACACGTACACATACATATGTACATACATACATACATACATACATACATACGTACGGTGCGAATACTTCAGAGACAACTGCGACTCATAGACCTGGGCCCTGGTCATGTCTCACGAACCAAGGCCCAGACCAAAGCAACCCCCAGAGTGAATCATTGTAGGCATGTGGCATTCACCACCTTCTGCGCGATGCGGCTGAAGTCATCAAACTCCTCTGCCGAATACGTCCTCAACATCTCATTTCACAAGCGCGATAGCCCATACTTCAGGACATAGCTATGGAAATCGATTCGAATTTCGGAATGATCTTGGTAACTATGTAAGCTTCTGTGTTAAACAACTTTGGGCGAAGCTGCGGCTTCTTTCGGTAGAAGGGCCGCGTCAGGTCGTCCTGGTGCCTGGACAGGCACACACTCTCGGATCGGGAAGTGCTCAACAACTTGGCAGTGGAGAAACATCGGAGGGGGGATAGGGTTTCTAGGGTTTGAGGGAGAACAGGGCTACTGATAAGGGCCTATCGCAGCAAAGTGTGATCTGTGTTGAAAGTTTGAGGGTTCACTGATCTTAAAGCCATAGGTTACGGCCTGTGGATGCCTGTGCCCGATATGTGGCCTTGGGGCAGACACACAAAACCAGATTTCCGGGTCGACTGTGCCTGCATAAATGCTAGCCGGGTTTGGTGACTCTCCAACTGTACTTCAAACTCTGCACTTTACAACCAAGGCGGGCACAGGTGCTTGCCTCCCATCAGTCCTACAGTGCTTTATCAGGCAAGACTAGCTGACTGATCCCGATGCGGCCTCTTCCAAATCCGCTGGAGGGTCCTGCAAGCGGGTTGTGCCGTTGTGCCTTGTGCAGAGGACTGTAAGGCGCCATGTGCCCAAATAGTCTCTATACTTCTGCCTTAAAGGTGTTCCTAGAATATATAGGTGCTAAATGGCGCATGTAGTAGAAACTCTCTCGGCGCATGGAGCCTCCCTCATTACGGGGAGTAGATAAGTCTTGAGAGTTGAGGTCTTGACACAACTGCACATTGCCATTCTGCACCTCTCACACATCCTCAGCGTGCTACTTGCGTCCATTCTTCGAACTTTTCCTCAAACCCTATACCTATAACCGTAAACCCTGTAATTTAAAAACCCTAAACCCTATAAACCCCCTAAGCCCTGCCAAATTTTCAGGGCCCTGGGGTTCCTGATGTCATCTTGGTCGACGACGTCCGTGAGCTCTCGGCGCTCATGGACTCTGCACCATCTGTGAGGCTGCTGGTATGGGCAGTGCCTGGCATCAAGAAGTGCTCCGAGTTTAGACTTTGAATTTGGGGCTCTACCGCCGGCCACAATTGTAGGATTCAAGGCTATATGCTGTATGTATAGGACGTATAGGACTTCATTGCGTCGGAGGCTATGGCCAGAAACTGCTCATCACGCGGATGCCACGAAGTGTATGCCCACAACTGATGTTAGAAGTCAACGTATACAGATTTTTGTTCGGCAAATGCAGCCATTGCGAATCAAGCTGCCGGCTGAAGTCCGAGACCGCAGTGGCATCTTCCGTGTCTCTTCCCTGCGGAAGCAGTCGTCTCTTCAGCTTGATTTTGCAATGTGGTGTCATAGAAAAGTGTTCAACCTTCAAGCAGTGGGTCGACTCAAACCTGGATCAAGTTGCGCTAAACTGGCTCCGAAAATTCGACGATCTTCGTCGGTGTGGGGATGTTTTGCCTGCCGCTTGCCTTCTCTGAATTGTTAGATCTTCCAACGCCATACGCATGAATCTCACCGGACCGCCGTCAAACCAATTCAAACCAATGTTAAGACTTTAGCACCGACAGTTTTGAAATTCAGAACATTGGCCATAAAGCTGCGAAAGTCCGGGAATTACCGGAGACCATCTCCCAACTCCCAAAAGAGGGTGTCGACAACTCCCTGGACGGAGCACTTCCCCTCTTAATAGCCGAAGCCAAAAAGCGGAGTTACCAAAGAGGGAATTGCTAACTAAGGTCCTTGTCATTATGCTCCAAGTTACTGTTTCGCTTAATTCATGCCCCTTTTGACTTTGAGCTCTTGTACTGTAAGTGACCAGTTCCTACCTACCTGCCTACCTACCCACCTTCCTACCTACATTGACATTTTGATCTCTCCCTACACTTGACAAATTCGCCTGGGCTCCCACCGAGTCCGGCGTGACTGGGCTGCGAGGGCTGCTGCCTGCACTGGTGCTCGGAGTGGCCTGAGGAAACAGGGGTGAGAACTTTCAAAGGGTTTGGGCTTTTGTGGTGTTTACAGTTATGATGGGTAAAGGGGGTATGCCTCAATGCACTTGGGGGCCCTCTGTCGCCAGTGCTGTCCGGATTCACATCCCAAGTTCTGCAGCTTCTCAAAAAGGAGTCAACACCCTCAACCCGAACCAGAGACCCTGCAAACCCTTTAGGCCCTTTCGGCCCTCAACTGTGGAAGCCTTGTTGGACTTCTCCGCTGACGCTTCGCTGACTTGGTGGAGGCAATCCTGAGATGCGAAACGGCGCCGGTTCTGCGATCTACCATGCCATGTACTGCGGAATTGAGCTTGAAGTATCTGATATGGCCCCAATTCCTTGACCCATAAACCGTATTTGAACCGTGCATGAGGTACGTTTCGTGTTCTTCTAAGCCTTCAACTTTATTCATGCGTTGGGATCCTACTTTTCTTTGGCGGATAAGGGCACTTCGGTTCTACACGTTTTTTTTTATTCTCGCGGCCGTGAATGGAACTCCAGTTCGGCTAGGCAAGATGAACCCAGTGAAAGGTCTCCGACCTCCGTACGGCTCTGCTGTGGCGTATCGTCGTCATAGAAGGACTTCTGAACCCAGAAACTGGCGAAATCCTCACAAACCGAAAAAAACCCTGGAGCCTGATACCCAAACACCCGAAAGTCTGCCAGGCAGCCTTCCAGGACACTTTTGCCCTCTCCTCCACGCAATCGTCGCACAGGCAGCCATCGTCGACCTGCGTTTCGGTAGTGATGCGGATGCTTGGGTCAAAGTCAAGGGGAGCCTCCAACAACAATGTCTCAGGGTATATGAATTTCAAAGAGCCTTTCCAAATCAAACCCGACCTCCGACAATAATGATGGCCTACCTGTCCCGAGGCCCTCTCTGTACCGAAAGAAATCCAGGCCTACATGCTCACAGAAGCCCAAGTCACCTTCTGCAGAAGAGGCGATTGTCTCTTGGCCCAATGACATGATCTGTGTCTATATCACCACATCTAGATTCTAGATCTCTCTCCCCTCTACCTTTTTGCATGCTTTTGAGTCTGCAAGGAAGTCGCTGGGCTCCTAAAGGATCTGTCTAAACAAGCCCGGCCGGCCTGTGAAGGGAGCCAGGCCTCTAGACGACCCGCGCGCTGCGCTAACCCACGTTGGATATCCTGAGATGTAGTCCAGTAGTCTACTGTGACCCTAAGGGTCCATGTACCCAAATAGTATATACTATGGCCTTAAAGTAGTCCCTATTTGGGTACTTTGGGGCCAAAGTATCTACTGCAAAGGTTTACGGTTCGGTGATCGCACTCGGACACTCCAGGCGAGGCATAGGGTTTAGGGTCTCCACCACACATGTCCGTTCTGTGCATGAGGGGACATTCAAAATCATCCCAGCCGGCGCCCGGAATCAAGCAATATCTGAAACGACTCTACTGCCATGGAAGATTACAAGGGAAGATTACAGATATGTAGACAGATGAATCAAAAGCAAAACAAATATTACACAAAGTGCCACATAGCAACCAGGCTGTGAAGCCAGCAGCCGTGGCCGGTGCCGGGCCGGAAGTAGCAAACGTGGGCCTGCTCTCGCGCGGGCGTCGCTCTTGATCATGTTCTTTCCCTACCTGCCTGCCTGCCTACACACTCACAAGTTGACAAGTACCTAACAGCAAGTGCCTACTTACAAGCAGACATACGTTCATACATTCATGGATGCATAGGCATCCATACATACGTGCATACCCAAGCACATGAAAAATACATACTTGCGTACATCATAAATGCCCAGACATACATGCCTCTCTCTCTCTCTCTCTCTCTCTCTGTATGGCTGAACTAGTTTTACGTATCACTGTTTCAGCGCTCAGAGTCTTCCAGCTTCCGCAGCCCTGCCTGAGCCTCTTGCACGGGCACACCGGGAGGTCGCGTCCAAATGAGTAGGACCAAGCGAAAGCCGTGCTTGACGCCAGTCACTGCATGGATGTTCCTTTGGGTCTGAGGTGGTTTCAGAGTCTAGAGCTAGGGCCAGTGGTGTGAAGAACAGATCAGGCATCACAACAAGCTTCTCAAAATCCCTTCGCGAGTTTGACATGCAAACAACCGCGAGCCCATGTGCATAAAAGCGTGGTCACCTTGACTGCCAAAAGCCGGAAGTCGTCGTGCGCAGAATCCGCACCAACCTCTTAATCGCAGCCAGGATGCCGTTGGCAACCGCAGAAAGCGACACCACAGCCTTCAGCGCACTTGTAGGTGGCGACTGGCTGCCTTGCACCCCAGGTATCGAAGAACTGAAGTTCGCCTCCTTCGTAGCCTTGGTCTGCAGCGCAGAAGCGTCTACAACTTCTACATATAGTCTCAGCTGAAATTAGAACTGGTACACTGAAGATTCTGACAGCATCATGCTGCAGACCGGCAAGCCGTACCGCCTCCCTGTGCCCCTGGCTTGCCTCTGAGGTGCCATTTGGATCTGATAATGCCACAGAACAGCTGTAACTCCTGCGATGGCACAGGAAGCTGCGAATCGACAACTCAATGCTTCGTCAGCAAGCCCTCTTCAAGCCTCAAGCCTATCATCGGCATACGACATTCTGGAATTCTACGAGTATATTACACGAACTCAACAAACAGCTCAGGGAACCACCCGATATGCCCTCGCTCCTGTATGACGTCTTCTCAGGCCTCCAAAGAACGTAAGCGCCGCCTGCAGATCAATCGGGGATGACTATGAGATAAACAATGCCTGCACCAAGCATCGCCGTTCCCATGTGCATCATATGCAATTTCTACTGTTTGGATGGATTGATGGCACCAGTGCTCCTTGCAAGCTACACCCAAACTGGCATAGACCCCCAATGCTCGATCCCTTCAAGCTCAGAAATACACGCAGCACTGCTCCTCGCGCAGCTGGAAGCTCATCTTCTCCCCGTATGCGTCTACCATTCCACCAGACTGAGTCAAAGCCCACATTGTCCTGGAGAACTGCTTGGAGGGTGAAAGAAGATTCATCTGGCGGATCGAGTTTTTTGTTTTTGAGACAGCGAGCCGCTTGCAGGGAGTCTTCGGGCTGGGAAGGCTCATGCGAAGATTCATCGCAAATACAGGCGCAACACTTTTGGATTAATATTCATGCTCCGGGAACGAGCAACAAAAAACAGGATGTGGACGTCGGGTGCTGCGGAAACGATGCAGCGCTCAAACCGTGGCCGGAGGCCGTCAAACACTAAACTTTGAGAGGCGTGTCCACTTCGACCGCCAAGGCGCGCAATGTGGAGGGTGCCCGATGTGGTTGGTGTTGCTTATGGTCGCTTGATCCAGAATCATCGGCACCTTGTATTCCTCCACCATGGCATCCACAACTTGTTGCGCAATGCCGTAGAATGTCTCAAAGTCCTGGCAACACTGGAAGCAGTCGGACGTTGGGAAAAGCAGCGACATCCCAACCCAACGACTAGAAATCACCGTGCTTGCTACTTACAAACAAAGAAAAACAGAAGTAGTCGTGGCTTTGAAACCCCACCCTCGCAGCAAAAAACCTGAAACTAACCGAACCACTAGGTGCTGCGTGTGGACGAGTTGCCTCTTGGGAGAACTTCGGCTTTTTGTCATGCACAGGCCAAGTCAGATCGTCCCTGTACTTCTCCCAGACGCCATGCAAGCGACGGATGTCCTTATCACAAAGACCAGCTGCTTATACAGTGCGCTGAATGTGGTTGTCTACGGACGCTGGCCTAAATACTGTAGAAGGACTGGGCTTCTAGCATAGCACTCGATCGGAAAGGGTGGGCGCGCCTTGAACTTCAATCGAAAACATGCCAAGACTGAACTCATTGGGAACTCGTAGAAGATCCGTTTGTGTCAAGCAAGCGGTGCAGCAGAGTCGAGCCCACCCTTTCAAAGGGCTGACAGCTTCCTAACTCCGCGGAAAACTCCGCTATACGTAGTAGGGTTTACCTTAACCTACCAACACCAGCTTTTTGTAGTGTCCCTCCAACATAAATAGGCTCTTTATTAGCTTCATAATGAGAACCCACACACAAAAAGTTATGGTAGTTTAAGAGAGGGTTGAGTGCAAACCGGAACCTCCATACTCCATACTCTGGACCCGTGCAAACCGAAACAAGAACTGGAATTGTATAGGGGTTATACTACCCCGAAAAGGTTAAACGTTACCTACTCTACTACTATGTCACCCACGACAAGCATCGTCTTTGTCGAGCACACACAGCTCTGCTCGGTGGTGTGGTCCACAGCGCACGAAGCTTTGCTGAAATGGGCAGTGGGTGAAGTCACTCCTCGAGCATCCCCGGTTTTGAATAATCGGTGCACTTCCCCAAAGGATCCTAAGTAGCTATGAGGAGGATACTTACCCAAACCATACAACGTCCTGAAGAGGTATGACCGCACTGTGGTAACCCATTGCACGTTCAGGTGGGTTTCCAGGAATCAGAAGCAAATTCGTCTCAATCCCAAGTGGCAAGATAACTACTCAATGATCATGTCTGTACCGCTGCCGCCGACGCAGAGTCTTGCAGCAGATCATGTTAACCCGAAGTTGTGAACAAACAGAACGAAAATGGGGCTTGCTCTGCATTCCGGACCATATATACTAGGACCCTACGTACTGGGACCGGGACCCCAGCAGGAGCCATATAATCTAGAATCTCAAACAGACCTCCTAACTGTTCTCCATCCAGGGATCTCCCCCGGTATTTTGCCGCCTGCCGTGCAAGGAATCCTGAGTCGGATGCCGAGACAATCATGATGTTCACTCTCTTTGTCATTATCTCTCTGATGGTCCATTGTCTCTGAGTTGGCAAGTCTGGGTCACCATTTCTTGAGCTGCCGCTCGTGCGATTGAGGCGGGCAGGAGGCACAGCGTTTCACGGTCGATTTCATACCCCGAGCCTTTTTTTGGTTGCTTCTCAAGGCATCCCACATGGCAATCCATAGTTAAACCAATCGCCAGCTAATTTCAAAGCACGAACGAAAGCCGAAACAGTGCTCCAGACGGAGTCTGACAATGCATATAGTCCTGGGGAAACAGGCCAAAGACGTCGGTTGAAGCTTTTGTGCTTCGAAAACCTATCCCTCACCCTGTAGCCGGAACTCTCCATTGATGGTACTTGTAGCACAGTCACACTGTCAGGTATAGATCGGCGAACCTCTGGCTCCTCCGTTCTTGTGACGTTCGAAAGAATCTTTGAGGGACGAGTTGCAGCGAGGGGCCCCACCGCCCACCTGCATGAAGACCAAGCTCTGGATGATTTTGTGCCGAATCAAGGACATTAATCGTTGGAATATGGCTCTGGGCGTATAGTATCTTGCAATTGTAGAGTTATTTCCAGGGAGAACAGGGATATTGATAACGACATGTTCAAAGCGCTGTATTACAGGATCTCGGTTACTGAAGCTGCTGACCGCTTAGGGTCAGGACGCACGTCTGCAGAGGCATTAAACGAAACGAAATGTCAAGTTGTTCTAAAGAAGCAACCCTGTGCGATGCGTGCGTGCATCATAAATCTATGTGTGTGCATATGTTCCCTGTCTTGCCCTGCCAAAGCCGTGAGGTAGAGACCAGTCAACTCTCTTGCCGAAACCTACGTAATGAAGTGCACACATCATGCACCTATACTGTTAGACAATATGTAATTTAGGTATGTATGTGCGTAATATCGGGGAGACCCTCAAACACCCAACAAGCTTGCCTCCAGAAGGCTTCATCAGCTTCGATCTCAGCTCAGGGCTGGTGATGGGTGATGCGCATGATGCCTATAGTCTCCATTGTGGTTCCTTTATGGAGCTGTCTTGTTTGCTCATTACCGGATCGTAGTGGTTGAAGAGGTCCTTTCTGGGGTTACCATATCATAAGATCCTAAATGTACAATTGGCGAAACCACGAAAAGGAACTACAATGGAACCTTAAACCCTAAAACCCTAAACCCTAACCCATCAACCCTAAACCGGAGACTCTACAATCCCTCTAGAAAGCAGTAGCAGGGTCTTGCAAGTCGCTGCCTAGCGGCTCAGCTGCAGTCCGCTGGAACTCTGGCAGGCTGGAATAGGGTTTATGTAGGGTTTAGGGATATTTCAAGACTTCAAACGTTCACCAATGTTCAGACTACTAATCTGACGCGTTTCAAACCTTCGATTTCGATCTTACTTCGCTGGGGCAGCGGTTTAAGTTCAAGTGTACTTGCGAAGGAGGAGTGTTGGCTTGGCGGGTGAAGGTGACCTACAAGAACTTCTTGCAGTAAGGTGGAGGCAAGGCATCCATGCAGGGGAACTCTGCTCCTGGGGCAGTACTGCTTAAAAACTTGAGCCAAGCCACGCCCATGAAGAGATGTTTGTGCCATGCCGACGCTGCACTGAAACACCAAAGCTCTGCTCTTGGGATGCGGCAAAACCCGAAAATGAATCATTATGTGTGCCAACCCTATTCGGTCTGCATAAGAGAGATATTTCAGTGGCATTCTGACATAAACCCAGAAGCAGCAGCTGCTGAAGCACAAATTCTCAGGGCCACGACCGTACGAAGCGCATCTCGTAGCGCTGGTTGCTTCGCCAGCCCCCACCCGAGCCTTGCGGAAGCACCACCTGCAAGAGTGGGGGAGGGGGGGTTGGGGAGGGGTCTCCCATTCTCTTGTACGTCGCAGTGGGGCACGGAACTTTTCGCACATGTAGCAGTCTCGGTACTTCAGTTCTGTAATGTCGCTCCCCAGCCATGCTGAGGGTTCCTTTTATATAATTTATATAAGCATGGACTACAGAGTTCATCTTCTCAAGTGAACCGTATGAGTACACAGCCCGTGCTTTCGTTCCAGAACTGGAGAAATGATGTAGCAGTCTCGTGTGTTGTAGCATCTTCGTGAAACGTTGAGACCGAGACGCATGGTTCCCCACGTTCATATCGAACAACACAATCTTTGACATAACTGGCAAACACACCTAATTACCAATGTCGCATGCACTCTTGTTGAACAACAAGGATCACTCGCTGCAGAGAACCGGGAAAAAAAGGGTGTGTTCCACTCCATCTGTAAACGCACCAGCACGCGCGACATGCATGCGCAGCTGCGCCAGGTGGAGATGCTACTGAGACATGTCGAGGCCAGAAGGCTCAGACCTTCCACCATGGGTCCAGGTCGGTGCGGAAGTCCTTCTCAGGCCAAGGGGTAAGGGCCAGCTTGCCGTCCTGGGTGGTTGTGTGGGCGAGCGCCAGGGAGAGCGGGGCCGGGCCTCGGACCACCTTGCCGTTCTCATCGTACTGCGAGCCGTGGCAGGGGCAGCAGAACTTGTTGTTACTCTTGCTCCAGGGCACCACGCAGCCCAGATGGGTGCAGACGGACAGGAGGGCAAAGTCCTTGATGTTGTCCGCAGTAGAGATGAGGTAGTACGGCTCGCCCTTCAGGCCCTGGACCAACTCGCGATCGTTCTCCTTGTGCGACTTCACCCAGCTCTCCAAGGTGATGGGGTTGCCCTCCTGGTCACCAGCCAGCGTCGCACCGCTGCCACCGCCGGCCACCGGTGGCACGAAGTACCAGAGGTAGCAGCCCAAGGCCACCAGCACCGGGATGCCGGCGGTGGTCACCAGCACGAAGTTCATCAGCTGACGGCGCTGCAAGTCCGGCACAAAGCCTTGGGGGTTCTTCGCTGCGCTTCAAAAACTATAGTTCTTGGCTCTTGACAACTTGACTCTTAGTGCCCCTTACGGCCTTAAGGATTTAATTTCTTAATTAAGGCCCAGAAGCCGGTGTACTCCCCACCGGCACGGAGCTGCGTCTGCACTCGCGGAGCGGGGGCCTGCACACCCACGAAGGCGCTGGCAATGGAAGCAGCCATGAGAGCTGCTGCCAGGAGGGCGATGGCCCTCATCACTCGCACCTGCTTTGCCATAGCTTGCTGCTACTTGCTGGCCAGAGTACTCCGAGAAATATGCCAACTTGAGCCACAAAGCACGGAGTGGCTCGGAGCTAGCCTTCACTTGCTGTCACAGGAAAGGTTATAGAGAGCCTAAACTGTCCAACATCAGAGTCTGAAGCTTTTCGATGGCGCCACGCTCGCCGGAGTGACGTTGCCCAAGCCACTTCCAGGGCCCGTGCAGCCTGGACCCCAAACCCTAAACCCCATTAAACCCCATTAAACCCCATTAGACCCCAGTAAACCCTACACCCCATTAAACCCTAAACCCTAACCCCCTTAAACCCCTAAACCACAAATTAAACCTATAAAACCCAAAACCCATGGAGCACTCCTGGCCTGGAGGATCTGAGCCTGCCCCGGCGCGACCCAATCTTTGGTGATCCCACTGCGCCTGACATTCGACGGTTTAGGGTTTAGGATTAGGGTTTAGGGTATTACGGTTTAGGGAAGAGCTTCGACCAAGGGGCACAAAAAAGCAAAGAACACAGCGGGAGAGTCTTCGAAGCCATGGCCAAAACAGGGCGATGCCTGGAAGGAAGAGCCCTATATTCATGGGATCTTAAGGCAGCCCTAGATGACTTAAGCCCACGTATGCCTTGAGAAGAGGAGCTTGCCATCCTCGATGCTATTGAAGGTCAACTCAGCCTCGGCTCCACGAGATGCCTTTCCCTGAAAGCACTGTTGGGAGCTGCTGGGCTTCCGGCTGCAAAGTGACCGCGGCTGTGGTTCTCGGCCTGTGGCGGGATGCAGAACTGAAATGAAAAGAGATTCAAACAATTATAACTTCTCCGAGAGTTTATTTATGCAACCGCATGGTCGTTTCAGGACCGGTGAATCACAAAAGTCTCTGCGTGCGCTGATGTTGTGACGGACTTCCCAAAGTCTCAGGTGAACAGTGCCGACCGTCTCTCGAATTTCGCGAAACTGCTGCTTCGTTGAGAACCAGGCCATGCAAGCGACCATGCCACCGCCACTCTTGGCCGTGTAGACCCTCGGTAGGACAAATGCTTCTGCGAGTGGAAGCCCATGGCAGGTCAGCTGCTCAGCATCTCGACATGAAGTCAGTCGACTCAGCTATTCCGCACATTCACAGAACGAACGAAAGACAGACACGAAGGTTTTGCGACACTGCTGCCAGTCTGACAATGTGGCTGCCAGGGTAAAGTCAAAAGCAGACCGGCTTGAGAAGTGCAAGTCTACTGCACCACGCTAGTTTAGTGGAGCATCTGTAGTTCTCAAACTTTGGCATCCGGCTTTGCGCCATGGAAGTTGTCCGGCGATTGATCCGATGACCTTGCCCAGCAGAAAATGCACCAAGAACAAGCAGCAAAGAACGTGGCTGGCAAAGACCCCGCACGCTGCATTCTGACACCTGCAAGGTTCACGGCACATGGCGCGGCCTTCTGCAAGCAAACCACTATCGTGTGAGAAATCCGGCGTTTCGGCCAAGTGGCTTGATGAATGCGCCCCAGGAAGCCAGAACGGCCTGAGGTGGCAGCGCTTCATAACTCTAAGTCTCGTTACACCAGCATGACAAGACTGTGCTGTAGCACATGGACCGGAAAGAAACGGAACATAACATACAGCTGAGGTGCCGATTCCGAGAACGTGTGCTCCTGGATCTGCACTGCTTTGCGGCTGAAGCAGGAGAAGACCTGAACTAGCAAACCCATCTTCGCGTCTGTAACTACTCGCTGCGGAGGCATGTCCTGAGAATGAACACCGACATGCCTGTCTATATCGATGAGATGACGCGTACTCATGCACAACATGCATACATACACTTGCGTAAATCGATTGAATGATATCGAAATATGTATATTAAAATGCACATCTACATATATATATATATATGTGTGTGTGTGTATATATACATATATACATACATACATACATACATACATACATACATACATACATACATATATATATATATATGTATATATATATACATACCTACATGCACATACACACTCTGTATACAATCCTGGGTTACTGGGATGCATGACCTGCGGTCACACTACAAGCGCTGCACTCGAAGCTTCTTTGCCATCCTCAGGGCTCGGATCTCGGGAGCCGGCCACCGGCATGACCGTGTTCTCGTGGAGGCTCAGCGGCAGCAGGAAGTAGGAAACGCCTCAAAGGAGTAAAAACGATTGAATTTTGCCATGGGCATGACATGGCAATTTCAGCCGTATGCAGCGTTTCCAGAAGCATACATAAATCCCAAACTCGGATCCCCCCCCCTCTTCCCAAACAGCCACACACTGTCTCAGCAAGATCCACAAGCCCAGAAGCCTGGCTTCAGCCAGCAGTCGGCTGATACCACAGCCCGGGAGCGAGGGTGGCCGACCTCGGGCCCAAATGCTGAGAAATCCTGGAAGTTTAAGTTTTCAAGCGGGGGTTTTGGGTTTAAGGTGTCGGGTTTAGGGCTTAGGGTCTCAGGGGTTTTGGCGACTCGGGCGATGCAGGCGAAGGTTTCGCGTTTGTGGATCATTCTAGTGGCCTAGAACCTCAACGTAAGTCTCTTCGCGCCCTGTGAAGGTCTACTTTTGCTTTCCTTCCTGGGCTGATCTCAGGTACCCACTGCAGCCACGCTGAGCTTCTGGGAGCTCGAGGCCTCGACCTGAGAGAACAAACTCAGATGGCCTTGGTCTAAAATTCTGAGGTTCATTCCAGATTCCATGGAGAACATGGTTGACAAAAACCAGCAATTCGAGGCGATTTGTTTGCAGCACTCTCGACAGAGACCCTTACCGCATCAGTTGAGGATGGAATCCTCTGTGCTCAAGGTAGGCCTGGAAACGAGGTCTGGTTTGATAAGGTCAAGAAGAAATGCAAAGCTATAATGTTGCATCAATGGTAAGCCCATTAATCTCCCAGAAGCGACGCAAAGGCCGCTTGACTGCACGACACGGCTAAGGCAACTAGTAACTAGGTCCTAACTAGGTCAAACCCCGCCCTAGAGGCTGCATCGTGACTTTCGTGGCTCATGAAGTAATGACGGACAGCAGCCACGACAACGCTAAAGCACAAAACTGAGTATCTGAAAGCAACCCCACAATAAATCACCACAATTATTGACTAGTTCTTTTGACCTTAAGTTCACACTCGGATATACACACTCTGGAATCTCTGGTGCTGTCATTTTGCCTCACCTTCAGTCCGAGTTCACCTTTCGTTAAACCGGATCTGAAGCAATGCCGCCGCAGTGCCATACGATTCAACAACAAGCACAGCGATTAAGCTTAAGCCGAGGCGAGCAAGGTGCCCCGGACAGCCGATGCAAAGCCGCTGGGGCTTTTGAGAGCAACATGGACAGATCAAGCTGACTTGGGTGCCCACCAAGACGAATCCGGCCACGACGATTGGGCCCAAGTTCAATGCTCGAAACCTAGGCACTGTGCCGCAAACGGACATCGCAGCCATACTGTCAAGAACAGGAGTCGTCGCCACGGTATCTGAAGAAACTTGCTCAGCAGACTGTGCCCTGACATGTGACATTGCACAGCTGCTCCCCTGCGATCGACCTTCCGAGATCGCAGCAATGGTCCAGGTTTGGCGCGATCCTGTGGCTGCGCGACGGTCAGGCAGCCTGTCACGGGGCTGGAGTGAGCTTAGCCTGAGTAGGATGCCAGCGGCTGACCCTCCACCTGCAGAATTGAACCCTGCTGTTGCAGTTCGGACAGACTGAGGGCAGAGCACTCTGTGGTCTCCTCAGATGAGCATGGCGCTGCCGACAGATTGAACAGAGCATCGGCCAGGCCAGACGCAAGCCGCACTTGTACAACTAGGCCAGCTTTTTGGCACAAAGCAGTGCAGTGGTGTCTGGCCAGAAACCGTCGTTGGAACAGACTCCGCGCGTGGCCATGGAACACCCAGTCAGGTGCAATGCACAACGACATCGACCATGCGCCGCCAAGCCGCCGAAACCGTTAGCTGCCAGCCTGAAGCGATGAACTTTTCCAAAGAACCAAAGGCAAACTATAAAAGGCATGCGGCATAAGGCAACTGGCATCTCATACTAGTATGCACTTTGCTGGTTCTGAAAGCGCAGGAGTTCAAACCCGCAGCTGTCTCCTAGAGCAGCGAGCCTGAGCTGGGAAGGCCCAAACCGCCAGGCAGTTCCGTCGGCATGCGAACCTCTAGTCGGAACGGCACGCAAGTTGGCTTTCATTGCCCTGCTGATACCCTTACGCGATCTGCGCGCCTTGTGCCACCCGTCGCTTCGCACCTTGCAGATGGTGCAGCGCTCGAACCTGGGACAGCTAACCGAAGGATTCACCATTCACGAGAAGTGCTCCGCGGGATAGAACGTCTTGGCTCGGCTACACAAAACCGAACCAAGAAGCATCGACTGTGAAGCAATCTGTGGCTGTGACGAGTAACTGACTAGTATGAAGATAGAGATGCGAGCACGACCACAACGGCACCACGTCTCCAACAAACCACATGCTGTGTGTAGCTGATCTTCAAACGGATTGAAAACGCACCTGCAGACTTTCTACGAAAGCCACATGGCTAAGAGCACTACACCGGCCCAAAGCAATGCATCGTGTCGGCCTTTTCACGTTTGTCGCATGCTCTGTTTGTGCAAATACGTCGAGCAAGCGTTCGTGTGCTGCAGGAGGAAGCACGAGTCGGCCATGCCATTCACGCAGATCCACGAAATGATCCAACTGCCAAGAGGTCCTGGCTTTGCCGGCCAAACTGACGGGTAACCTCCAGGGTGGGTAAAGCACGATCTGCGCCGGCTTGTGTCCCACTAGTGCTCGGGCTGCCAGAACCCCGGTTGGAAACACGAACATGCCCACGAGCATCACACCTTCCATAATAGCAACCAACAGCAGGTCAAAGTCATGTTGGCCGTAGGCAGCTCTACCCATAGCGCCGCCGTGCCTGAAGAGATTTATCGCGTATCTGTGCCCGCCTTTCGTCTTCTGAAGACTGGATGCTTTCTCTTGCACGTTCCACTCGGTGCTGCGCATGCTGAGCACCGAATCGACAGTGTGCCTGCGCAGTGATGTGGATTTTCGAAGCAACAGCTGGGCGCATGCGAGGACCTTAGCCATCAGTTGGTGGGCCTGCTCTTCTAGTCTGTGGGTGGCACTGCCACACTGGAGGTGGGCATCGCCGGGTGTGCAGTGAGGAAAATCACGTGCTTGATGGAAGCAGTCCTCCAATGTACGACCGATGTCGTAAACACGCCACGACTTATCTCGGTTTTGACCTAAGGTCACCATTACAGACCTGAGCCCGCACGAGCTTCCCGGAACGGCCCAAAGCACGTCGTGCTCAAGGTCACGGGGAACCAAAAGCAAAAGCATCCCTTCGTATCCCTGCAAATTGTGGAAGACATATGAGCGTTTCCCACTCCCAATCGAAGCTGATTTGAAGGCGAAGCCCGCCAAGAGAGGACCCCTTGGGCCGGAAAAGCGCGTCAATCCGAGAGGAGCCTGCAACAACGGTGATTTCGTAGTCCCTTGCTTGAGCGGAAGACCCAAACAGGCTCTGCAAACGACTCACAGATTCAGCCTCAGCATTCCCCGAGCCAGCGTGGTGTGCTGCGAGGGCACGAGATCGAGCTTCAAGCGCACTTTCATTGAAAAGCGCCTCTGCCTGTGTAGGAAAGTTCAGGGATTTCCTTAACCGAAGAGGACCAGGACATACTTCTCGCAACCGCTCATCATATGCACGTGCTCCCTGAACATCGGACTCGAAACAGCCGGCAGAACATTTTTGCCCTTCAAAGCTAACCTGCGCCCTGAACTTCTGCAGTCGTGTATCCCAACACACGCCGTTAAACTTGCTTGTGGCCAGCCCGCGTCCCCGCAGTCTGCGCAAAAGAACGGAAGGTTGAAGCATCTGGCGCGAAAAGCTAAACATACAGAAACACGAATATGACTCTTGCCAGAGCCCAGCCACGGCAGTGAACCTGCGTTCATGCTATTCCCAAGAAAAGGGGAAGGCATCATTGGATCGACAGAGGCGATTCGAGATCGATGCCTCCAACGGCCAGCATGGAACGATAACAGAAATAGCTGCAGAAGCATTTTTCTTTTCAAGCGACATCCGCGGTATCATCGGCACAGCCAGGGGCCCGAGCCATCTCAAGAAGTCGCCGAAGCACATAAAGAACATGCCAGCCTGGCAAAAGAGTCATGTGCATGCCTCGAAATGCTTGCGCTCCTCGCAAGAAGAGCACAAAGTTGCACCCTGTGAGCCTGGGTGGCTTTCTGGCAGCCTAGCTGATCTCGAAGCTCCGGCGTCCACAAGTGGCCTGAATCCGAACAAACTCGTGCAACACCTTTGGATAGAGCATCTCGAAGTCAAGGGTTCCTCGACTGTCAGAGCCAAATCGGAATGGTGGGACAAAGGCATCACGTGCCTCTTCGAGTTCGAGAGCACCTTTGCTTACCAAGGCACTCGTCTCGGACCAGCTGCCTCGCCATCGATCCTGACCATGCCAGCCACGTACGTTGTGCGTGGACTCTGTACCGCTTCTTGAAAAAACTATAGTTCTGTTTCATGGAGACGACCGTAGGAATTCAGAAAGCCCGCCTTGGCATGCGGATTTCGGATCTTGAGCAGGCGCAGCCTGTCCCCACCTGAGGCTTGGTGGCAACTGGTGGCGTCACCGCATCACAATGGCGCCTGCATGCTGCACCGGGCACCGTCAGTCTGATCCCTTTCACACGTACAAACTGCCCATCAGCAGCCGGTCGGCAGTCTATAGGCCACTGGACTAAGCCACCGGCGACTATCCAGTACGTCGAAGACCTGATATTTACAGGCGACAAAATCTATGCATCTATGCCGTCCAAGCATGCTTGCAAAAATTGAGGACCCAAGCAGGCACAAGTCAATTCAAGGCCCGGGCGTCGATGAGAGAGTATGCGTGATTCGGGACAAGCCCGGCTGCACGAATGTCCTGCCAACCGTTCAAGTAGCATTCTTGCCGGAGCCTGTCGCCTACTGCAGCAAGAGCCATGGGCCCTTCGAGTTCTTACATACTGGAAACATAAATGTCGGAACAACAAGCCATTAAGCTTTTCAAAAACATGATTCCAAGCACCTCCTCACTTCGAGACTTGTTGGACCGCGTCGACACCGTCATGAGGAACTTCGCCTGCAGCTCGTGTTTGTTTGCTCAATACAGTATGCACAAACCTGAGCCGATAAGATGCTGGACAGTTCAAGCACGAACCCCCAAGCTTGGAGCGTGCTACTGCCTGGAGCCATTCTGCAAGGCACGTCCGTGGCTGCCAATGCTGCCGGCGAGAAGCATCTCTGGAGGTGCAGACCGTTGCCCAAAAGATGTCGGCGTCAAACTCCTGGCTTTAACATTAGATCGATCGCCCAGTAGTCTAAGTCTAGGTTTCTTACTGTCGCTCGAAGCACCGTCGCCTTACATCACGTTTTAGGACATGCTTCGGCCATCTTCGGCCGACCAGCCGTCCCACCTCAACTACTTACTCACTTTGTCCTGAGGGTTTGCTTGAAAAAGCGCTAATTACACTAACCATTTGCTGGCAGCCTCTTTTTCGAACTGGATGGCTTCGCAGGGCCAGCCGGTGAGGACCGTCAGCGCTTCCTGCAGGCGGATCTGGGGCTGCTCTCCGGAAATCGGAAGCTGACTCTCGATATTTCTCTCTCTGAACTGCAGACTTGCAGGCTTCGTTTAACAGACTTCAGAAGTGGAGACTCCCAGGGCTTGCAATGGCCACCGGGCCGTGCCCACCTCGGCCTCCCCGCCAGCCAACGCCTGGTCGTTGGATTGTTGGGGCTTTTCACCCAGGGGTACCTTTTCATCGGGGTTATAAATAGGGCTCTATAGAACTTTTTCCTACAGACCGCATAGTTACATATCTTACAGAAAGTCTCCAACTTTGAGCTCCACATCATGGCTGTCGTCTCCAGAAGCTTTCGACATATCATTGCACACTCCCTTGTGTCCGCTGCATGCGAGGGCTGATGGGGCCTCGTAGGAGCCGCAGGCTTTCGCGAAGCCCTTTTCGATGATGCTGGCCCACAATTGGCCTGGGGCGATCTTGTCTTTTCTCTGTATGTACTACGATGTCCATGACAATATTCACAATGAATTCAAACTTAATAATACGTATATAGAGCCCAACACCCTACACAAGAAAATCTTTTTGCAGGAGCTACTTCTTCCACACAAAAGCTACCGAGGAAGCTGAATTTTGAGGTCAACCCTTCCGGGGTGGCGTACATTTCCGTGTGGCGCAATACGCCAGCTGCGTGTACCTGTCGGCAAGAACCATACCCGAGGGCTCAGGGTGGTGGAGGCTTACATACGACCATATACAACCCATAAACCACTTCAAAGGTGAGAGCTCCCATCGACATGTCTCTGGCATCTTGAAGCGAGTCATGTCCGGCGCGGCAGGGCACGTCCCCAAACCATTGCCGATGCATGGCAGGCGGTCGTCGACAATGACCTATATACAGAGGCCAAGTGACCAAGCAAGCAGCCCTTATTGCGCTTTGTTCGGCCATGGAGTAACTGAACATAGACTGACAACTGAACGCTGCCTGCTTGCAATTCAAGCTGACAAAATACTTCGATGTGTGTGGAGACCAACATGCTATCCGAGGTTGATACATCCCGCCAGCGGCCACCAAGCCAGAATCGCACCAGGTAGGCCTACAGTGGAGGCCGTATGGGCGGATCTTAGGCGTAACAGAGAGGAGGGAGCTATTCTGCTCCAGTGTCCACTGCTTTAAGCTTTGCAGGGTCATGGAGCTCCAAAAACCCTAAACCCTAAATCCAACAAAACTAAGAAACCTGATTCTGAAAGCCATGGTCCGACATCCTCAAACTACCCCTCTAGGACACTTAGGGAAGCAGGGACACCTAACATGAAGCAAAAACTTATAAGAGTCGAAAGGACCCTATAGTTCGGTACTTGGGCTTCAGGCAGTAGTTATTTAGGTTTTGGTTGGGACAGTGCAATAACTTGAGTTACTGCTACTATTACTATTATTGCAACTATTATAACCATTATTACTATTATTACTACTACTATTACTTTGATTGCCATGTTTATTCTTATGTGACTATTTCTATGCTTATTCTTCTTGCTAGGATCACCCCGACTATCAGTAATATGATTTCTGGGCACTTGGAATCTCAGGGAAGATCGAAAAAGCCCGGCTCTGCGTGCCCGGCCCCAGCTCGACTGAACTGACGCTGATCGGGGAGCAGCCTGCTCTCAGTCATGGGGTTTGGGGTTTAGGGTTTCAGGGTTTCAGGGTTCAAGGGTTCAGGGTGTTAGGTTGTTAAGGTTTAGGGGTTTCGGGTTTCATCATGGGGGTTTCGGGTTCTCAGTCATGGGATTACAGCAAAAGGGTTTCAGGATTTAGGGGTTTGGGGTTTCGGGTTTGGGGTTTCAGGATTTAAGCGTTCAAAATTTACGTAGGTTTAAGGGTTTCAGGATTTAAGCATTTGGGCTTAGGAGGTATTTGTGGGTTGGCTGCTTTGGGGTTTGCCTACTAAACCCTTAACCTGTTGTTTTTGGGGTTCTTTTTTTTTAACCGGGATATTCACCTACTTTACGGGTCAAGCCAACAAAACCGGGTTTTCCCATCATCCCTGCCCACCTGGTACATCTGCACGATGAGAAAGCATCGCACACGGCACATCATTTTGCCACAGAATGCAACAGTCTTCGATCATTTCGGCAAGCATCGAATTGAGTCGGGAATGCGACATACCGTCACCCGCGTATACTCGACTATACTTCTGCATAAGCTGGCTCGAGGTCAAGGTTTGAGATTGCCCAAAAAAATGTAGAGAGATTTCCCATATACATGTCATCGATCAACCCTAGCTCTATCCAGCACTACTTTAGCACCTACTCCCATCATGACAGCATCCCGGCTGAGACCCATGCATCCCTTGCAGCGATAAGAAAACGCTGCAAGGTTCTTAGTGCCGGAAGGCGGGGTGACACACGCCTACTGATTCTTGATGGTCGGCCTATAAAATCTTCTTCCTGCTGGTTCCCCATTAACATGGGGTTCAGCGCATAGCCTTTGATTTTGCATTGATCGACCATGGTATGCACAACATGGTCCAGGCTATGTACTTTCGGCAGCAGAGGGTAAAGCTGCCTGCCGCCTTCAAAAGCTTTTTCAGCCAAGACCCGGTACAGATACAGGAAATGCATGCCCTGGCGAGCTATGAATAATCCCCGCTGCTTTTCCAGAAAAACTTCACTGCGGTAGAGAAGGCGAACAAACCGGTTTAAGAAAGAAACAGCCTGTCCAGCAAGATGGAGCAACGAGCCCTCCTCGATGCGGTCGGCATTCTGGAAGCAAAGTGCCTCAAACCAGCAGCAGAATTGTGTTGTCAAGCTACCTTTGTTCCATGCTCCAGCTGGTTCATCAGAGCGTTTCTTCCATGTCAAGGTGTCTTTCGTAATCTTCGTGATGTACGGTGCCGTCTTGTTTTGTTTGCACCACCGGTGGTAGTTCGCCGTCATCTGTTCCAGCTGTCCCACGACCCCGCGAGCATGAAAAAGCTCCAACCCTAATGCTGATAAAACTTTTGCCTATTCCCATATGTACTGTGTGCCATATGTCGATTTTGAAGAAGGAGGCAGGGAACCCCACGTCGTGAGGTAGGTGTTGAAGGAGCTGCGGTGTTCTCTCCCATGGCAAACTGGCTGCCAGCGAATATTTCCACATAGGCCGTTCGCAACCAATCTCTTCGAAAGGTATCCTTGCTACACCAGCTTCGCACAAATGGCAAATTCCGGCATTCGCTTTTTTCGACGTTTTCTTCTTCGGACCGTGGTTGTATGACCTCAAAAGTTTTCCACAGCGAACATGTGCTGGCCAATCAGCTTTCACACCGAGAATGCAAAGGCGGTGAACACGACCGTTGGAATCCGTTGCTCCTGAATGAATGCAAGATTGGAAATCTTTCCCAAGCATGTCAAGCACATCATCAAGTAGCTGCTGGTTCTTGTCGTAGTATTTCTTTGGAATAACAGCCAATAGGAATCGGTTGGTCAACGTGGAGCCAGTATAGTTGACCCGAAATCGTACAGCCTCCCCATTTTGGTTCCGCTTAGATTTGGACTGCTTGCTGAAACCAAATCCGAGCGCTGAATGGAATGACATGATCATTATTCCAGCCCGCTTCAGGGTCCTGCCTTCGTCCAGGTGTAAATAGCAGGCTGCAGTGCGAGCTAGCTGATCCTCAGTAAGAATCGAAAAGACTTGGTTGTCAGGTTCCAAAGTTCTGTACTGCCTCCAGAAATTTAACCAAATCTGTTCACACTGCTTCTCGTTGGGCCTTTCGAGTCCCGCAAGCCGATGCCACTGGCTCACTTCGGTGGTTAAAAAACTGAGCCAGTCCACTGAACGAACGAACGGCAACGTCTTCCCACCGACACAAGCATCCGTTATCGGAACTCGCAGGGCCAGTCCCTGAGATTTCACTGCCCTGTGCACATCTCTCTCGGAATGGGAGACATCACACCGGGCCCACCTCTGCACAGAAGCAGGCGTAGCTGACTTCATTTCCGACTCAACAGCCTTCGCCGTCCGGATCATCGAAACACAAGTGGCCTCAGCAAGAATTTTCAAGCTAGTGCCAAAGCAGCTATACACCCCAGCACAGGCTTCAATTACAAACTGTACCGACACAGCAAGTGAACATGTCGATTACAAGTGTACAGATATTCTCCATATGGCCATATCTGTACATACATATCTCGAGACAGAGGTTGTAGCTGTTTCGAAATCTATATGGCACCTAAGGACTGTATCACCGAAAGTCTGACCATGTAACTACCCTACGGAACTCAAATTCGGTTTGGGCAGCCTAAGATGCTTACAAAGGCGAGCATGTGTGTAAGCAGAATCAACTCTCTGCCATCCAGAACTCTTTTCAGGGTACATGTGAGCCGCCTTGTTTATCTCTGCTAGAAGGAGAGTACATGTTAGTATGGTTTGTCATAGCTCGCACATAATGTTCGTACTCACAAGCCCGCGTTCTGACAGAGCTTTCAACACCCAGCCGTACATAGTGGAAGCTGTCGATACCAAGTTTGACTACATCCGAAACAATGTTTTCCAATGGTTCGGACCCTTCGAAAATGATTTCCCAGTGTCGTTCGAGGTCAGTACCCGAAGGCTGCATGCGTGACTGTCCACAGCACACTGCATGTTTCGCACAACAGTTTTGCTACTTCTAGCGGCCAAACCCATCCACAACTACAGAAGTTGCTTCTTTTGCAAGTATATGTATACAATGTATATAGGCTTCCAACCTGAGAAAGTTGGTGGTTCCCGGTAGTCGAAAAAGTCCGGTGTTTCATCAGATGGAAGATCCTAAGCTGACTAGGGTATTGTGGGGAGGGGACTCAAGGTTCTGATGAGGTTAGGCTATTGTGGCGATGGGACTTACATTTCTGATGATTTCGGACTTCTTAGATGAGTGCACATATAGACTTGTATCTATATAATTGTACGAACTGCAGAACATAAATGAAGTGTCAGACTAGTTACCGGTATGACCGGCTATGTATATATATATATATATGTATACACATATACTACACACACATATATACATACATATATATATATATATATGTATGTATTTGCATGCATATACAAATACTTACATCTACGTATCTACACTTCCTTTCATACTTACATATATACATACATACACACACGCA